>JAVTVY010009466.1:0-43814 GCA_036873755.1 Hanleya hanleyi
ATGAGCTATGAAGTCAGAAATTTTCTGTCTACTCCGTTTCTAGGCGATGATAAGAATTAACTGGGGAAGGAGAAGGGGGGGGGGGGGGGGATGAAGACCAGAGGGGATCCGCCTCTCCCCAGATCAGGTAAGCTAAACCATATGTGGCCTTTGGGGATCTCTCGTGCTCCGAAATGAAGCATACTATTAGAGAGCCGAAACTTTGCGACTTTGTAACTTGGTTTCCTTCAAAATAACGGAGTTTCCATAACATTGAATTTTACAAACTTGCTGTGAAACAACGTGGCGATCAGTATAATTCGTATACTAGATATTTTGAATGTCTACGAGTTCACATAGACGCATGTTGTTGATCATGCATCCTTATCCCAGAAACAGACAAAGAATAATGAATTGATGAACACTTAATTTGCATTAGTATATTCTGTACTTATATTTCACAATATTTCACAATCAAAGCAATACAAAATGTATTTCTTTTAAAGATGCATGAACTTGCTGTATATGAAACAGTACGGCGAATTACTTTAATTTTCTTCGAATAAAATATTGTTCTGTATGCTGTAAATTTTATTCTGCAGTAAAGTAAAATAAAGCAATAAGTTATGCCAATTTTGCAGTAAATGTGTTAAGTGTACTGTATTTTATATTCATGCCAATAAATACTGTATTTAAAAAAGTATATGCAGTAAACTATTGCCTGTATTACAGTATTATACTGTAATTATGTTTTGCAGTAAGTTACTGTGAAAGAAAGCAGTACCTTACTGCACATTTACAGTAAAAAATTACAGTGTGTTCCATTTTGCGCACCTGATCTGATTCGAATGAAATGCTCGTCTTGGACGATGATCTTATAGTCAGCCGCTCACCCCTCTCATCTTCATTTTATCAAGCCAATTTCTACGTTCCCACTTCGAAAATTGGCTTGATAAAATTAAGATGGCGCCTCTACGTCGTTGGCCATCTATCACGACAAAGGTTGGTGGAGCCCACATCAGTTGGAGTTTGATGGGTACCAGTGGTAACGGTCTTGCATGAACAGGTCCGCGCGTAGACAAGGAGATTGACAGAGCTACTGGTCGCTTCAAAACTATGCCCATTGTTATTCTTGGTGCATGTGCTGGGGGGGGGGGGAATCCTGATGGAACAAGTCCGCTGACAACTTACACTTTTTGGCTTCTCGGCCGTATAACAGCGTCTCGATTTGAGTACGATTGGGGTGCTTGTTGGTCCAGTCACTGATGAGTTTGTCGCTGAGCTAAATGTCCACCTGCTGAAAGACAAGAGTGCTGCCGGATTTGTCAGGCCCACCGTATCACAGTTTTTCACGTACGTAAGTCGTATTCGTTTTTTGCTGATTATGAACTAGGTGAGGCCTGCGTCATTGGTGCTTGAAAGAGGAACATGTTCCAAACATAGCCACTTTTCAGCACTGGTTTGCGTCAGCGGGACGGTCCACAAATTACAACCACTGTTGGTAGATGGGGTGGATCAAGGCCATCCTTAAAGGTTATACAAAATGGTCTCAAAATCTGCTACTTTTTGTGCTAAATTGTTGTAGAGGTGATTATATAGACTTGTTTGACATTTTTGTATGTTTTCAAACTGCCCAAGGTTGGAAATAGCAGCAGTAAAGTGCGACAATTTCATGCCCCTTTCATAACGGCGAAAGCTGTGACCGCTTGACCTGTGACGTCACAACCTGATTACGATCTCTCTCAAATGCCTGTTGTGACGTCAAAATGTCAGCGACATCACGTTAGAACTCCCACGGCTGGGTGAATCTTTCGTAACAACGCCCGACGTCATAGACTATGACGTTTAGGGCGCAATCGTAATCAGGTTGTGACGTCATCCACCAGAGGTCACGGCTCCAATAAGTTTTCCCTCACATGTGTGCTATTCGTGTCCTAAAACCCACTTCGACGACATTATTCGAGAAAAAAATACTAATTTGTTGTTTGGAACACTACTGGGTATGTTTTAATGCAAAGTAGTATAGAGTCATTTGGTATAACCTTTAAACAAAGATGTCTGAGATCTTCGATGTGCGTCGTCGTGTGATCGATCGACGACTGGTACGTGCATGGTCTCGGGGGTGCAGGCCTTTCATTCTATATGACTCGTTGTGCTTTTGTGACCAAGACGCCTTCTTTGGCGCGGTCTTTGACAGACGTGTTGATGGGTCCACCATTCAACAGATTCAATCGGTACACTACTCAACAGATTACCCCTCGATCAGCTTTTAGCCCACGCGTCGCGAGTGAGACGAAGGTCATGGCGATGCTCCAAGGCATGTTCCTCAGTTCATGGACCGTTTGGGCCTTTTTTTTATTTGGCAGTCACATAGTTCATCATTTTCCAACAGAAGACTTGATAGGGTTATTACATCATCGCTCTGAATATTTGTATCTAATACCGCTCAAGCCGGTGCTAAGGGCCGTGTGGTCGTGTCATTCAAGATTTTCACATGAACACCTACACTAAAAGCGTGGCTGGGATACAAATCCTCACAAGGATCACAAGGATGTTTTTAGAAATATGAAGTCAGTATATTTGTCAGTGTGGTCATATGACGCCGCCATGGTTCTCCACCACCCTTTCAATGTTGCGTTGAATTGTATGCCTAGGCAAAGACGGACAACACTTCCTGAGAGTAATAGTTCGCATAGCTGGATGCATCGCATTGCTATGACACCTTTTGAGCCATTATACAAACTTGGGTGAGAGTGCCTGTCTGCAGTGTGATCACCACTTTCACAACTTCGAATGCCATCGGTTGCCCGGTTTCGCCCCTTATATCGATAGTACTGAATTAGCTGTGATGACAAATCCGCTCAAACAACTCATCTGATGTTAATGGATGAGCATCATGGACGTCTGGTGGAGTAAACGCCTTAACATGGGGTAACCTGGTAAATGCAAGAGATCTAGAAAAAATAACCTGTAATGTCCGACGTCGTACGGCTTAAATTTCTTAAAAGACTTATAACCCGCGTTCCTCTTGAGGTGAGATGAAACTGCTTTTGAAACCATAGGGTCAACCATTCGGATATTTGTCACAAATTCCATATGTAAAATAACCATATTTTTTTCAAACACCTGAAAATGCGACGAAGCTGATTAGCAGAGATTGAAGCGGGAAATGGCGTCCCGTCATATGGGGAATAGCCCAGTAAACACCCGCTCTCTTATGTTTGAGACGGCTGGAATGAATCTGTAACATTTGGAGTTCGTTGTCGTTTTGGTTTCAAAATACATCTATTTGAGTGTAATAGAACGATAACGTGAAAACAGACAGCAGACTCGCCGATGTACGTAAGGCGTCACGAAATCTGAAACTGTGGGTGAGTGATTGAGTCATAGATAAACAAAGGGCGCACCCTAGTCTATCCACTGTCCCAAAGAGCTGGTCCCTCCCGAATTTCATAATAAAACAGGTCACTCCCTTTTGACCACAGGACAATTCTTCTGTTCTTCCCTTCTTACTATTACACTTAATTTCCCTGACGGTGAAAACATTGTGTACCCAGTGAGACACACGATATGTTACAATTTGGGACACAACGGTATGTCGATGTCGTTAACTACCTCTTGTGGCTGTGTTACAAGCGTCTAGTCCGTCATTTATAATCCAGCCGTCGCCCATTAGAGAATATCCGCGTCCATAATCCAAAGACATATTCCATATTCCATATAACAGTATTAGCACCAAATTCAACAAGAGCCCAAGGGGCTTCAATATACGCCCGCATATCTGGAATTACATTGATCCAAATTTCAAGGTTGTTTAATAGCCTTGATTCCAATTGGTAGCTAGCAACCCAGAGAAAGGTCTACAATTTTGTGCTTCTGAGAATAACATATATCACATCTAAAATTGAATGATAAACTAAAATGAGCTTAACTCTTGGAAACTAGTTGACCTTGGAGCAAGAAGCGAGAGCTCACATATCCCACACTGAAATCGACAATAGTCAAATACAAGAAAATAGTAGTTTTCCTTGAAATGGATTTCTTTCAGACGAGAGAATTGTTCATGAAGGAAGAAGAAAGTGATGAAGTAAACCTTTGTTCTTGAGTTGATAAACAGGTATGAAGTTCATAGAGGACCCCTCTTCTCGTTAAATTAGTAAAAGTATGGTTTTTATTTCACAACAGTTTAACTAAATGTAGCTGTTTCAAACACGGGAGACTCCACAGGACAAATGCCATATACATATAGGGGAGAAAACTCTGAATATTCCAACCTAACACATATAGTCAGCTAAACTTGGTTCAGTTTTGGGGGACTGTCACCTTGACCTTTGACAAATTGATGTATGGCTCCTCTTCGCCATGCGAGTAAGGTATTTGATACCATTCCATACCTTGAAAGTTGGAGATATCACATGGACAACAAATGTTAATGGATGAATGGACAGAACGCAACATCGCATTACAGGGCCTCGTCTTCGACAGGCATATGAAAATGTGACTTAATGATATCCTGATTTGGGGGTCACAGTGACCTTGACCTTTGACCTTGACCTAAATTTTGGTACACGACACATCGTCTTCCGTCAATGTATCAATGGACACAAACAAATCATAATTTTTATGAATTTCATGATTTTTGGGGTCACAGTGACCTTGACATTTGGCCTTGACCTACAATTTGGTATGTGGCATATCAGGTCTCCCTAATGTGTCTACAGACACAAAAAAAAGAAGTAATTTTCAAAGTATTCTTGATTCTGGAGTCACAGTGACCTTGACTATTGACCTTGACCTAAATTTTGGTACATGACAAACCATCTCCCCGTAATTTCTCAATGGACACAAAAAATGTTATTTTTAATAATTTCCTGGTTTTGGGGTCACAGCAACCTTTGACCTTGACCTAATTTTTGGTATGCAACGCTTCATTTTCCCCGATTGAATTCACTCATCAAAAATTAGTAATTTTTAATGATTTTCTGATTTTTAAGTCACACTGACCTTTGACCTTGATTCTGGTGTCACAGTGATCTTGACTATTGACCTGGATCTAAATTTTGGTACATGACAAAACGGCTACCCGTAATTTCTCAATGGACTAAAAAAATCATGATTTTTAACAATTTCATGATTTTGGGTCACAGTGACCTTGACCTTTGACCTTGACCAACATTTTGATATGTGACACATTGTGTCCCCCAAATGTATCTACTGACACAAAGAAATGTTATTTTTAATAATTTCCTAATTTTTGGGTCAGTGACCTTTGACCTTCGACCTTGACCTATATTTTGGTATGCGACACTTCATTTCCCCCTACTAAATCCACTCACAAAAAATTAGAAATTTTTAACCATTTCCTGATTTTTCGGTCACAATGACCTTTGACCTCTGACCTCGATCTACATTTGGTATGCAACACATCGTTCCCCCCTAGGGCATCCACTCATCAAAAATTAGAACTGTAGATAGAAAACTGTCAATGATCAGTGATTTTCTGATTTTAGGCAACAGTGACCTTTGACCTCTGACCTCGACCTCAATTTTAGTACGCGACACATCGTCTCCACCTAGCGTATCCACTCACAAAAAATTGCAACTGTGGATAGAAAACGATCACAGATATAGACCGGACACGAACACTTCAGTGATTTCCTGTTTTTTAGGCCAGTGACCTTTGACCGCTGACCTTGACCTTCATGTTGGTACGCGACACATCGTCTCACCGTAAGGTATCCACTCACCAAAAATTAGAACTGTAGATAGAAAACTGTCCCAGATATAGACCGGACAAGAGGGACGGACAGACGGACGGACGGACGGACGGACACACGGACGGAAACCGCCATCACATAATACGTCCCCCTTTTGGCGGGCGTATAAAAAGACAATCATAGTATATAGACAATGTCCGTTCTGGTGCCGTCACGTTGAAGAGGTATTATGGTACTATACATGTAAAATATTTTCACCGGCGGGAAACTTGAGGTATGTAGCGCCGTGCTGTTGACATTAGCAGTTCTTCAAAACGAGCTGATCGTGATAATGCGCTCTAAGGAGTTATTATTATTTTTTAGAAGTTCCAAATTTTCATTAAATTCTTAACATCAAGTGAAGCATAGTCAAAGCGAATCGACTGGTCCAATTCAACGGCACAGAAATCCGGCACTGATTACCTTATCACTACAGTGTGCAGTTTTACAGATTATGGCAAATTGTACGATTATAATTTTGGTTAGATGAAAGGCATAGACTTGATTGAAGGAACTGAAATTCGCCCCCCCCCCCCATGTTTTTTTGACATCGAGCTTGGGGGATGAAACTTACTACACCATACTCAAAATGGTTCTAGCTGAGGTTCTTATAGCGCTAATATCCTGGAATGTCTGAAGAAAAGCTAGACACAATAGCAGCCTAACAGTCTGTGAAGATGTTTACATCTGCTTCCGCATGCAGTAGGGCCTGCTACATATTCTAGATCTAGTCAGATACCCACCACCTCCCCAACATAATAATTGCCCACCTTGGCGACGGCTTTCTTGAGACATATGGGAGCAGATTTGAGACCCTTGAGGAATACAATGTCTGATGCTCTTACTGGGCCTGGGTTGCCTAGTGTCGACCCGTCTGTGAAAATGACTACCCCATCATTCTCCAGTAGTTTTAATTTCTGCCTAACAATGTCCTCCTGGTCTACTTTGCTGTTGCTGAACTCCTGACTGACTGAGCACTTCCTGAATAACTCTAACCCGTTATCCCTATACTGATAGTTTTTCCCCAGCACTTCTGGGGACACTCCAGACTCTCTCAACCTGCAGAACAAAGCAGAGAAGAGAGATGGATATCTTTCCCCCTGGACCATATCAATGTGTGACTGCAGTTCTTGCACAATGGGGTCAGTACCCCTATGTGCGAGAATTCTAGTCATTTCCTCTGCTTGTCTCAGCCTGAGGTGCAATTGTCTCAGCCTGAGGTGCAATTGTCTCAGCCTGAGGTGCAAAGACTTTCAGTGTTTCTGTAGATGTGGAATTCAGACATCCAATCGCTTTTAGAAGAGCTAGTCTGTGCCCCTTGTCAGAGTCCCCACGTGCTTCTTTACCTGAAGCTGCCACTACAGCAATGCCATAATCTAAACGGGGCAAGACCAATATTTTGTCCAAATTAACGAAGTTGGGGGTTGAACATCTGGAATTAGCTCGAACAAAGTCAGATAAGGATCTAAGAGCACCAAAAGCTGCTGACTGCCTGGCATTGGAATGCTCAGTGGATTTGAGTTGGTCATCCAATATAACACAAAGAAGTGTTTTAGAGCGTACCATGTTAAATGTTTCCCCCTTTCAGGACTAAGGTGACTCCTTTCCTCACCAGGTTCGGTGGAGCGAACAATAAACCGCAGGTTGTGTTCGCCGACATGACCATGCTCCAATCACTACACCAAGTTTTGCCTACTGTGTTTATCTCCCGATTTACCTCATCTACAAGGCTATCTAAGTTAAGGCCACTTCTTAGGATGGTGTTATCATTTGCATACTCTGTGTGGTCAGATGAGGGAGTAAGTCCTTTCGTAGCATCTAAAGTGTACACATTACACAGAGTGAGAGAGAGCACAGACCCCTGTGTGATACCCAGTTTGGACGGAAGCCATCCAGTGGACGCCTCATTGACAGTGAACTTGGACTGTCGTTCACTAAGAAATTCTGAGATGTAACACATTAAGCTGCCTCTTATGCCCATGTTATACAGCTTGCATATCAACCCCGCTCTCCAAACACAAAACTCGAAACAGCTGTCAAAATCCATAATCACTAGAATGGCATATTCTCCCCTATTCCAAGCCTCATAGATTTTTTGGACCAGGCGAATGAGTGCATGTGTGCTTGATCTAAACTTTCTATATGACTCATTAGCGTTTGGAAGAGAGCCATCGCACACCAATCTCAGGATAAGGCGTCTCTGAACCACCATCTCCATGATCTTACCTAAGACACTTTCCAGGTTGATAGTTCTATATGCCTTAACAGAATGGCAATTGTCTTAACCAGACTTTGGGAGCAGGACCTTGGGGTCCTGTTTAAAGGCAATGGGTAACTTTCTCCAGCTCCAAAATAGCTGCAATATTTTGGCCAGAGTTAGTGCTAACTCTATCCCCCCTTTCTTTATCACAAATGAGAAAATCTTCTCATCGGGACTAGGTGAGGAGTGCAAGGGGTAGCTTCTATCGCTAGCTGAACTCCTTCAAGAGTAAGGTCAGTATTCTCAGTTGACAGCTGAACAGGAGCATCCATCTGATCTAAATCCTTAAGATTCTTCTTGGACCAGCCAAGCACCTATTTCTTCTATGGTGCTATACCGGATGGTCTTGTTCTGGACTTCTAAGTTCTTTGATCCATAAACCCCCACCATCTCTTGTAGGATGTCTGTATCTTCTGCTGCAAGAGATCCATCAGCCCGTTCAATTCGCTGTATGATGTTCTTAACTTTTGGATTGATAGTTTTGTTTACAACTGGCCAAACTTTCTGTGGATCCCCTGAGTTGAGTTGGTCAATGAGGCTTTTCCAGTGTTCCTCTATCTCCTTGTCTACGGCTTCTTTGAACTCTTTTTTGGCTTTCTGTACCAGTCCATAATTGTGTGGGTCATTTATATACCTGAATCTTTTCTTTCTGGCTCTAAGATCGTTTGCTTTGGCACCTATATCTGCATTCCACCAGCTTTTGCTGTGCGGACATACAGTTTTGCGCTTAATGTTCCTATCAGCTAGTTCCAACAGGGTATGGCGAAATTTAGAATACACCGTCTCTACATCTTTCTCTGTGTCAGAGAGAGACGAGAGCCATTCGCTGAAGACGATGTTTGTCTCGTTTTCCCAATTAGCCCAGTCTGTATTCCGAAAATCCCACTTGCTTTCCCGGAAATTTGTTTGTCTTTGACCAATTCTGAAAGTTATCAGTCTATGGTCTGTAGCCAAAAATACCTCTTCTCTGACCGCCCATTCCGAAATATCACTGTCTATTCCTCCCTGTACTATGGTAAGGTCTATTATGGAGCTATCCCTTGTTGGCCTGCTATTATTGACTATATGTAAATTGTGCTTGTGCAAAATGTATAGGAGTAACGGTCCGAGAAGGTTAACTTTCTTGTTAAACCAGTAGGGGTGCTTGGCATTGAAATCTCCTGTAATGATGACAGTGTGAGGCTCCCTACTAACTCTATCTAACTGTGTCGAAAAGGCTGCCATGGCTCAAATGTCCTCTGGTGGAATGTAAACTGATCCAATGAGGTAGGAATGCCCATTCGTGTAGACGTTGGTCCAAAACGCCTCCTCTCTAACTAGGTCTGTGCGTTTGACACTCTTGAAATCCTTACGGATCAAGATGGCAATCCCCCCGCCTTGCCTATATCGTCGCGTCCATTTGTTCACATTCCATTACTTCAGAGAGCTACTAAGGTTCCAGTTCGATTGCCAAATTTCAGTGAGACATAACACATCGATTTATTGTTTTTCGACTACCTGTTCCATTAAAGGAAATGATGTATTAAGTGACGGGATATTTGCCTGTCCTACCTTCATGATGAATGTTTCCTAAGAATAATAAAACATAGACGAGAGAACTAAAACTAGGAAGCAATATATTAGTCTGGCCGCTAGAGACCTAGAACATTTTCCCCTTTCTAAAGCTTATTTACAGACATTTAACTAATCTATGTGTTTATCTCCGGCTCAGCATGAAAGTTCAGTAGTGCCTAATACCAGTCTCTAGAGGAGAGCTTGTGGCTCAAGGTCCTGTAGAACTGGCACGCCTTGCTAAATGCAGCATGCGCCCCTTCACAATTTGCACATTTAGGTGGACTCTCACACTTGCCGTTGTGATCAGTCCCACCGTTTTTACATCGGTGCTCTAGATCACAGTTACACATGCATGTAGCTGCTATGTGTCCGAAATTTTGACAATTAAAGCATCTAGTATGGAGGGTTCTTTTTGTGACATGTGCTTCAACTTTGCCTATTGTGCCTATTCGTCATGTAAGGAAAACACAATAGGTGACTACATGCAGGGAACCTTGTTAAACCTTGAAAAACTACCAGACACGCTGTATTGCACACGCTTTCGCTTGTCTGTCAAGGATAAGGAGAAGGGCATGCATCAAAAGCTCTAGAGTTTATTGTGTTAGCACAATTCCTCATCATCTGTGTCCGCAAACAGAGCACTGTATACATCATCCTGGTGAACACTCAGAATATTTCCTTCTTCTACGATGAACATCCTCTCCCCCGCCATCAGGTCGGATGCATCATTACCCCAGGATTCCAAGTGAGCTTGCATCGTTGCCAGATACGTGTTTGCTTCTAGATGTTACTTTTGCTCTCCAGCATTCTCTAAAATGGGCCTTGTGATAATTCTGTCGACAATACCGAGAGCCTGTATTCCCGCAATGCTCACCTTTATTGGACAAATCTTCTTGAACAGCTCGCTTTCACAGCGGTTCTAACTAAACGTGCCGATCCGGATTCTGAGTTGCTCGAAAAGTATTGGCTACCCAGTCTTTCAAGTGTGATACTGTCAAACGCAGATAAGGATTTGTCGCATTCAGAGGCAAAGTACACAAGAAGATGCAGCTTGCAAAACAAAATCTCCATGCCAGAGATCTGCAATCCGATTCCTTCTTCTAATGTATGCCAACTGCCTATAACTTTCGGAAGAAGTTTTTCTCGTAGTGCTTGCCGCTTCCTGCTGAAACACAAATTTGAGGACCCAAGGTCAGACATTGTGTTTTGATGGATGCCACCAGTCTCTCAACATGATCCTTGGCATCAGTCCCACCACCAATGACCTCGCCCAGCTCATCCATGCAGTCCGTGAATGATTGCAGGATTGATTCCGCGTCGGTTTTCCCCATCTCGTGTAAGCCAACAGAAGGTGTTTCATTGGCACCAATTGTTTATTTGGAAGTTCTGGAATTGACGGTGTTTCTTGGAAGTGCCATCGGTGTGCAAAGTATTTCCCACAATACCTGACATGGTGGTTCCACTTGTACTTGATTCCAACGACTGAAGCATGGCCTCTCCAACTTGAACATAGCCCTAATGTCTGGCTTCCATGAATTCGGGGGGAGATCCTTCTCATCCACATGAATTAAAGCTAACTTAGCTAAAACAATTCTTATAACAGAATTTATTTTATTCATGCTCACATTCAGAGAAAGAAGTTCCATCACAACCTGTCTGATGTCATCCGTGTATCTGCCATCCTCAAATGTGCTGATTTCCTGATCTTGTAGAATTGCGTTCACGTCCTGTAAAGTTCTGTTTTCCTATTCCAGATGCTTCACTTGAAGTTTCAGTTCCTCAAATTACAAGCGTCTAGTCCGTCATTCATAATCCAGCCGTCGTCCATTAGAGAATATCCGCGTCCATAATCCAAAGACCTATTCCATTTCCACATAACAGTATTAGCACCAAATTCAAAAAGACAAAAGTATACATAAACATAGGCTTGTTTCCTGCAAGAGAAGCGGTCAACAGTTTTCAATGATGCCGGCAAGACATCATGATGTTCCAAAATATCAAATCCGTATCGCTGATCAGTATTCTTAATCCATAATATTCGTTATAGAGTCGTCATCTAAAAATGATGTATCTCAGTCACTCCTCAAGGTTCAGTTCTATTTTGGATGATCGGGTCTCAGTTGCAACTCCAACTTTTGCCTATAGTTTTGTAACTTTGTTCTCTAGTGCTCTCGTTGTTTTCCGACTATCTTCAAGTTACGCCTCAATGGCACAGTTTGTTGTTTTTGTATATCATTAACTTCCTGTTTTGTCAAGTTGTCGTCCTTCTTGCTGTTTTTCGTTTCGGCTAATTAGTCGAACTGTCTTGTAATTGTTGCTTCCATTCGCTTCAATTTCGTGTTGAAATTTCTTTGTCTCAGCTAGTTGATCATGTACAGCATCCAACTCGGCACATTTACTTTGGATGCACATCATATTTCGATTTTCCGCGAATTCAACATCTCTGTTCGCCAAGAAATCCTCTTCATATTCACGATTCAGGTCATGTAACTCACACATGGCCTCGTTTGTATTTTGTTCCAAAAGTGTCCAATTCCCCATGTACTTTCTGTCTTTCCAATTCTGTCAGTTTTCCCTGCAGTCGTATCCTCCTGCTGATATCACTGTCTGAGTTCTGCTGTACCATTGCCTGATCAGGATCAGGGAAGACAAATTTTCTATCCAGGTATTTCTCAAGTTCTATGGCTTTCCTCTTTAATTTAAGTCCTTCGGCTTTCTGGTGAACACGGGTGAACTTCGTATACAAGGTCATATATTGGGTAACTTCATTTTATCAAGTCAATTTCTACGTTTCCACTTCGAACTATATCTGCCCCCTCTTAAATGTTCAAAGAACTTATAAATAGACACTAGACGTCACTGACCTCGAAACCATTTGCATTTCGAAATGTGTCATATAAGAACGTTGTTGATTGGCTGACCTATATGCTTAGCCAACACAAGCACCATATTATTGGAGGAATGACGCCGCTACTTGAGTATGTCACTCTATACACACAATCGGTGTGTACGTTCTGATTGGTTCGTCTCTCGTTCATAGGTGAAATTTACACCTCGGATTTTGAACACTGAAGACGGTCAGATAAATCAAGGCAGGTTCGAAGTGAGAACGTGGAAATTGGCTTGATAAAGTGACGATGTTTATTGAGAAGAGTCTGGAGAAATTCTACTAACTGGTGGAGCAGTTCTCTCAATGGCTGCCTTGAACTTGGAAAGAAATGATCCGACTGTTACTGTAAGGTTAAGACTACCTTTAGCGCACTACGAATAATGGCCATACATCCCTATTTAACACATGAGTAGGAGTAGCCGCCATCTTTATTACAACAATATTAGTGTCCCTTCAAAATGGTCTTATTATTAGTAATTTGTCGTCTTAAAAAAGTCCTACTTTTGATATTACTTTATTCAATGTCCTACTTTTGATATTACTTTATCCAGTGTCCTACTTTTGATATTACCAATAATGACTATATCCAGTACAGGTATTATGATGACTCTGCAAAGTTTAGATTCAAATAAATTATTAAGGCTTATATTAATTCACTATCAGAAATGAAAATTATCAACACAACAATGTTAACAGACGAAAAATACAGTATAAACCACACAGATACAAAATATATTATCTTCTGATATGCTGAGAGCAATTAAAATTCCATGCACAATTGCTTGCGTGTTTGTCTTCGATATATCAGACCCTAAGTCAACTATGTCAAAAAAGGGAGAGGCTGAGCAATATATCGTCGTGTACCGGTATACTTCTGAATTTGCAGGTTCAAAAGAATTATGTATGGGGTTTCCTTTTTCGTTACGTAACGGCTGTATCTGTTTTAAACTGGGAGTAGCCATTCTCGTCTCGCGAGACTCCCTACTGCGAGAAAGAGTGTCTCCCGTGGGTAGACACGGCTCTCTTTGAGAATGTGGGAGTAGCACGTAATCGATTTTACATCTTGGTCCGACCTTAATCCTTGACACGTGGACAACAAATGGGGCGGTGCCCGTTGACCTCTTTTTCACACACGCGATGCACAACCAAATATTTTCAGTCCGTGAGAGAGGTGCGCGGCTTTTGACAGCAAAACCCATCCCTGTAGTTCCTTCGATACGGTAGAATGTGGCACATGTTTCTAAAGATAAAGTCCTCAAGTTTTCAAAAGTGAGTGCTACAAGTTTTCGGGAGGCGATTTGGCTTTTTCAGAGCATTTTTTATCATTTTATCTTAATTTCTCGAAAAATCCGGATATTTTTTTTTTGGAAAGGCATCCGCAAATTTGTATCACTCGATTTTCTGCACTTTGACACTAACTGATTGAACAATTATTCAATTTACACCTATATCTTATGTAACAACTCTTGGGTTTTTACATCTTTTCATGGTAAAATCAGCAAAAATCACCGAAAAGTTTGTGCCATCGTTCCGACACCCGATTTTGACCCCACCACTCGGTCTTCCCTTACATGTGTTGTAATTCTATCTTTCCCTAACAAGCGAATAATTTTCCTGCCCCCGTGAAATTTCACATTCAAAGACCTGAATACCTAAGCTTTTTATTGATAGATAGATAATTTTTAGATAATTTTATTGCTATTGTCATGCCCATAGGGCTAAAAAGCAGATACATGAACATACATTTAAAATACACATGTAGACAATACACATGAAAGACAGAAATTTACACATATTTGACAAGACATTTATATTACATTTACATAGACACCATTGATGGTAAATGAAGACAATACACACACAAAACAAGCCATACATGTATGTATGACATAAACAAGAACCATACATATTTGACAGAGCTTTACAAGAAGCATTTGTACAAACAACATGGACGGTACATATAAAGACAAATGCAATAAAGAAAGTCTTTCACACATACTTAAAACACACATACACATGTTGTAATAATAATACTTAGGGCATGCATTTAAAATATGAATATTAAAAATATATAGAATTATTATTATTTTATCATATATATATATATGTTTTGGAGACTAATAAAAGGAGGGTAACTCATCAGGTAGATTCCATGACCCATAGCAGAATGCACAGAATGAGACCATCAAACCAATTTACTGAAACATGTGTATGTGTATTTTGCAACATGTTTGGTAGTCACTAGATTATTTTTTGATAAGAGTAATTGACACAGTTCGTTTGCATCATTGTGTGAATATATGGCTTTAGGGTGCACATTAATTCATCCCTCTCAGCTTTAAATTTTTGACAGGATAACAGAAAGTGACCTTTATTTGGATTATTATCGCGATATAAGTAAATTTCATACATATGTTGCAGTGCATGTGTCCCCCCGCTGTGATCACGTGGTGTAAACAGCCTACATACCATTCTCTGTAGAAGTTCAAATTTAGTTGCACGTAGCATTCCACACACAGAATATGCGAATGTATTTTCAGATCGTTTATGCCAGCATAGCCGACAATTTATCCACTAGTAATAAAAATCGTTAAAACACTCCCATGACCCAACGGAGATTTATTTGTATTTATCGGGAATTGCCGATATATTCCGAACTCAAGCTCATTACTCTCCGGAAATAGGCGAAGATCCATGTGACGCTGGCACAGGAAAATACCATCAAATTCGTAGGGAATTTCGTCTTGGTGTTCTTCTAGTAATGGATGCAAACATGCCAATAATCGGATAAAAAAGCTTAAATTTAGCCAGTTAGATGCACGGCACGTACCATAACGTAAAACTCGTGAATTTTGTTTCGGAATGTCGGCCAGTTAGTAATCAACAAATTATGAATAAAGATGATCGTCTGTCGATTAATATTCATATTCACAGGGCACTTGCTAGTTTGATATTCATCCGCGTTGAACAACACCCACAATTTGCAGCTTTGATTCTATCAGATTATCACCGGTTCCTCAAAAATGCGTTGAAGATACATAAATTTGTCTAAGCACATAAAAATATTTGTTTAATGTTCGCTTAGTTTGAGAACTATATGTTGACCGTGTAGTTATAGCTGTAAACAGGCTCCTTTCGAACAGCATGTTTGGGCGGGAAACAAAAGCGACGCCATTTTGGAAGCTTTTTTGACACGGAGAATGGATCGCCGCAAGAATTTTTACTCGCTTTGTGGAACGTGAATTTGCTTTCGACAGCTTAATTGAATATAAGTTCAAGAGTATGTGATTTACTAACAGATTGCAGACATTTTGGTTGTAAGTATTGCTGTCTTTATGCAAAATGACGTGTGAAAAGATGTTACAAATTTAGTACGATCATGCGATCGACCGCCATCTGATGTGTGTATGTGTGGTTTCGGGTGTGTGTCTTGACTGATAAAAATAGTACTGTGCAACTTGCCAATACTTCAAATTAGAACATTATGATTTATTTCACATGAAATGATATCAATGTTTCTTTAAATAACAGTAATTATTAGAAGTGATGGACCGGAAGTATTATCTTATGATACTTTGTACAACTTTGACCTATATTTTGCGGGGGTTATATTTCGCCCATTTTTCGTACCGGGAAGAAAATTTCCTGGTGTCCGATAAATAGGTCACAATCATGTTGATGTTCGACACGTTCATTAATACGTTAAGGGTCATTTTTAATGTGGGATGTTGTTGTAACAGGATTATTGTCACCCTAAAAAAAGTAACTTCCTGAAATTAACAAAGTCACACACCAAATTCATTACCAGGGGCATATCCAGAGTTTATTTGGGGACACCCTTTCTTGCTTTTTTTTGGGGCACATTTGTATGTATTTGGGCGCATTTGTTTGTAAAAAGCATTAAAATTGGCTGTAAAGTTTGGGTGCCCATACCCCATAACGTATCAAAATGGCTCTGCATATGGCCCTGATTACCACCATCTGAACAGTTATTGCTTGCTATTCACTTCAGGAAATTGCGGAATTCGGAAATGTTGTCGAATTCGGGAACAGTTGCCGAATTCGGAAACAGAAAGATTGCCGAATTCGGCAACGTTCCCGAATTCAGAAACATGCCTATTTGATATTCAAAGCATGAGCGACATAAGACAAAACACACATTTTCTCACATGTAGAAAAAAATGCCAGGTAGAATTTCCGAATGCCGTTATGAAATGCCATAGAAAAGGTGCTGCCACCTGTTGGTACAATAAAATTATATCGGATCGCAAAGACAAACACCCGATCGCATTTTGTGTGAAGTAAGGGTGGATTTGGGCCTCAAATTTGTCGAATTAGTAAACTTTTTTTTCCCAATGTACCCCGAATTCGATGACGTTTACGAATTCTGCAATTTCCCGAAGTGTATTATGGCCGTCTTTTTTTTTTAGCTTGTTCAAACAAATAATATTTTGAATTTAAACTCGCTGAGGGAAATCTGCTATTCGTGTCCAAAGCTGATTTAGCAGGTCAAGCAAAAGGACTAACTGGGCTATATCTCCCGATTGGGATAAAATAATTTTTTCATATTTCCATATTTTCAAGCTGGCATATTTTGCTACATATTCTGTTCGTATAGAAACATACAGTGCGTGATGGAAAATATACTGCAGCAACAGCACGACAAAATAATGTACCATATGTATCTCTTTATATGAGAAAATGTCTTCTGGCACCTCAACAGTAATAGTGAATACATACATTTGTATTGTAATGGTAGAGAGTGGCCTTTGTTTCCGAGTCTGTTGTTTCAGGATAATGATTACAATCAACAAAGAGATCGGGTAGAATTGGCGAAAGATTCGAGTTGGAAGAGCCGGAAACATATAGCAATGAACTGAAATGTAATCATATTTTTCTTCCAAGGTAATTCAATCCGGTTGAAGTAAGCACTTTCGTAAGGCATAACAACAACAAAATGCTGTGTTTCTGGTAACCCAACCTTCAGGTTATCCGACCTGAGCAATTTTTGGGGGCTTAACGAAAAAAATGTGTACCAACCTTCCTCAATGTTGTGTATTTTTTCTCTCATTTTGTCGATTTGCATTCGTTCTCCTGTACTTTCGATCTGCTGTTGAAGGGACATAACTCTGTGGTCAACTTCAGCATGCTTGAAATAAACTGCAATGGTCAAATTGATCAATCTCCGTTTTAGTCACGGTTTCTGGGTGTAAAAAGGATTAGGACCCAAACATGAATATGAATGAAATATTTGTCAAAAGCGATATTAAATCATATTCACTCAACCTACGGGGAAACCGATGAAAGGGTTGAGGCCACCCACAATAATATTAATTTGTTTCCAGTAACCACCTTCAGAAAAATAGAGTAGGTAGGTTGACAGGAATTTTATTTCATATTTTCTCATTTTATTTTATGTAAATTTTTGTCCCTTTTTTTTTATACGATTCATAGAGTACTGCTGGAACAGAGAAATAATAAAAAACAAATCTACCGAAATGTTTTTTTTTTACTGAAAAATATATCCATGGGTAGGTAAGGTTACTGGAAACAGATATATTATTGTGGATGGCCTAACCAAACAGTTAAATTCACGTACTTATTCATGTTCTCGTTTCTTTTTTTTCAGGTATAGAACGAGTGTGACCGGCCAAGATGTTTTACGCACATTTTGTGCTGAGCAAAAAAGGGCCACTGGCTCGAATTTGGCTCGCCGCTCATTGGGACAAGAAACTGACCAAGGCTCATGTATTTGAAACAAATATAGACAGTAGTGTCGACGCCATCTTACAGCCAAAGGTAAAGTGAGGCCATCAAGGTGGTAAATGACCATTGTACATAGTTCAGAAACTCATTCCTGATAACTTTTCATTGAATTTATAAATGTCCCAAACTACACGGGGAGCAACTTTCAAATTAGGCATCCCTTTTCGGCCCCTGCACATGGGCCAGAGCTGCGATGATAAAAAAAATAATTTAGTAGGTCGAGGTCACCTGGGCCAGAAAATTTAAATAAAAATTGAAAATTGTTCATGTCATCAGTAATTTTGAATTGCTCAGGCTGCACAGACCCATTGTGTGTTGAAGCCCATTAGCGCTTGTTTCAGATTATTTTGTAAACAGGGAATTGAAAACTTCTCTATGCACTTTGATGATGGATCTTGACTGTTTAATGTTTCTGTCATCAGCGTAAACTATTATTAACTCAATTCACAAACAGGTAAAACTAGCACTGAGGACTTCGGGGCACTTGTTGCTGGGCGTGGTGAGAATTTACTCGCGGAAGGCGAAGTACTTGTTGGCTGACTGCAATGAAGCGTTCGTCAAGATTAAAATGGCCTTCCGGCCGGGAGTTGTCGATCTTCCTGAAGAAAACCGAGAGGCAGCAGTCACGTCTATCACATTACAAGAAAACTTCCACGACTTTGATACGACGTTAGCAGACTTGAAGTGAGTTGTATCCCAAAATCATCATGATTCAGCAGACTCGACAAATTACTAGATTATGAAGATTCCAGATTCGATTATTTAAAACTATACAAGTTTGAAAGTCCCATTTAACTGTCCAAACCAATTTTGTATATTAGAATCCAGTAAACACTCCTGTGTATATATGCAGTCTCTCGTGTTTGTACAATTGTTGTGATCCAGAGCAAAGGTTGGCACTCGCATTCAAACTGAGAGATTGCATATTTATGAAGGGTAGCTTTTATAGAACTAGAAGGGGGGAGGGGGGGGGGCATATAGAGTGCATTTTCCGGATGTCCCACCCAACGTGTCCGGTGTGGTGGTTACATACGCCGGCAACTTTCTATGGTCTTAATGTCAGCACACCTACCACTACCCTACCCTTGAAAGCATTGTCCACCCCCCAGGGCACCAAACCCCACACCCTCTATCTCCAAAACTAACCCTCGCCCGACCCTCCTATATTCCGTTTGAGCTTACGTATCCAATATATCTTGGCAGAAGGTTGAAATTTGTGTAGTCTGCAATGACAATGTTGGTAATAATTGCAACCCCAAAAGGGCTCGATTTATCCGGTGGGGCAATGTTTTTTGGTCAGATGAACGGACTACGACATGGAACTTAGAAACATGTATTATGTATTGTCTGTAGTGTAATGTACACATACACAATCATTTATTTCTGCATCCTCTTTCAGTTCTCTCATTGGGGGGAATGGGGGCATACAATAAGCTATCTCTGATTGCCTTTTTCCTGAGTTTCCTTTCCAACCATATCCTATTAATCTTTCATCCAATGACAGTCTGGGTATAAGTTAAGTGTACTGAAATTTGTGAGCCTCAAACATCGCTTGACTGTCCTGGCTATTTTGTTCTGCATTGTACCGCGGAAGACTCAAATATGATTTGTATTTATAGTGACATTGATGTCCAGGCTCAGTTTGCTGTCAATCAAAGTCGACCAGAAGAAATAACGATGAGAGAAGACTTGGGGAACATCACTCTGGTTGGAGATGATGGTTTTGGTAAGGTTACAAAGTTTCCATTTCGTCGTTGTGCAAGTAGTGTCTTGTGTCGTTGTTAAAACAGCACGAAGGCCTCTTCATTAAGAAATCACTCCATGGAGAAAGACTCACTCTTGGATCAGATTTTCAAAGCGATCTCTCGAGTGCATTCAATGATTACAAATATAAGAGCATCTAGGGGAGCAAACGACTGCTCTTATCAATTTATTTCAGGTGAACAGAGGCAATGCCTCCTGACAGGGCTACACACTGCCATAAGTCCTTCAGTCGATTGTTCTGCATCTTCATTCCTACATTGGAACGCCCTCCTACTCCCCTTGGTTTACCAGGGTGTCAGTTTTCTTCAGAATTGTAGGAAGGAACACTCATTTCATCCAGTAAACCAGTTTGAACAAACACACAGTGAGACTAGGGTGAAGTCGAACTCGGTGGCGACTGCACTGCAGTGGTCTTATGATTAGAGAGTTGGCCTCGTAAACAGTAGGTACTGGGTTCAATCCCAAGCTAGGTCATATCAAAGACTTGAAAAATGAAACTTGATGCATTCTAGCTCCGCTCAGCATTTAGATGATAGAACAAGGACTGGGTCACTCGGTTTCAGTATAATCTGACTTGAGTGGGGTGTCATGTCTGCCTACAGCATGATATTTCAGTGGGATGACAGCACTATAGAATGGCAGCATTAGATCTGCCCTGTTGCAAAGTAGGTACCTCCGGGAGTGAAAAATAACTCGCCTCAAACATGAAAATAATAAATAGCTTTGATGCAGATCATGCTGCTTATTTCACAATCCGACTTCTAAACTTGTCTGCAGGAGCCATTTTCATCTGCCCCACCATTTTCGAAAAAGAAGCCCTGGTGCATTTGCCTTGACAATGGATTGTTGAAATCAATCGACTGAAATTAGACCATGAGGTGAGGCGTACTACGTCTGACAATTTATAGGAAATTCCGAATGATCATTCTCCTATTGTGAAGGTCAGGGTTATCTAATAAATAGGTCAGCCAGTCAATAAGCAGCATTCTGGGTTAAATACAATTGATTTGAGGTCGCTTTATCTATTTATAAATTAGCAACTATTGTTTGAAGAAAACTGGTGGCCTGACAAGACAAGGTTAGTATGGTGCTGTAGCGTAGGAATGGACTTGCTCTACCAAGAAGCTCCGTCTGTGGAGATGGGCATGATAAGTATTGAAAAGAATTTTGTTAAAATACATTGCCCAGGAAGGAGTCCACAGTCTGATTAATAAACGGTTTGGTAAATAAATGGTTGTGAACTGTGGAATAGGTCAATCATACTACTGCATCCATATACAGGCTTTTCAGTGCACATATGCTTTAAGTATTTCTGGCATTGCTAATGGTTGGATGAAATCTGAGGGTGGGGTGGATGGTCTGGGTGGAGAGAGGGTGGGGTGATTGTTGGGGGGTGGAAAGAGAGTCGGGATTCGCTAGCTTCGTTGTTTCCCCTAACATTATTGCTTCAGTCAAAAAATCTAGGCGAGGGGAAACAACCAGTCCTTATTCTGTGATATATTGTTTGTTCTGAACTTGTGAAAGGAGTGAGGTGGAATGAATCAGGAGAGATAATTGCTCTATTGTAACAGGAGTTACCTCCCCTGAAGTACCAAGGTGTAAAGTTGGTGGAGTATTTTTGCGACAGCTTTTCAGGCAAGCATTTTCAAAACTTCCGGTGGAAAGCACCAATTGTAAGCAGATATACCTGGGTTTGACCAAATTGCTGGAGATCTCCCTCTCTGATCTGGGTATCAATGAATTTGGACTGTCTCAGACATTGAATCATAATGATCTGGCGATCTCATCATATTTTTATGGGTCAAATCGGTGCAAGATAAAGTTGACTGTCCCAGTTATCATTGCCACTGCTTTCTCCCACTTTATAGGTGACTCAGGGGATGACTTCGGTGAAGAAGTCAACGACGAAGAAATTTACTATTTTATCTACGGATATAGGACTTCAGTACTTCCCATTGACTGGGAAGCAGTTTTCGTTTACTGTGTAAACCGGACGTTGTCGTGCATGTCCGATGTACGGAACAATAACATGTGCCACAAAAATGTACAAAAACATAATGAAATCTGTGATATTACAAATAGAACGTTATTGACCTCAACACCAATAAAGGGAGATAAACCCTATCTTGAGAAACTGGACAGTGGAATAGGGCTGGAGAGCGATCCAGGTAACTGGAGCGACGAGTCCTGGGACGACTGTGATAGTGAGTCGTCGCGGTTGTCGCCGTCGCCGGAGGCATCTTGCCGAGGGTCGCTCCGGGGTAAGAAGTCTGCCATTTCTGGGGTCAACATTTTTTTCCTGGTTTTTTTTTTTGGCTATTTGTTTCCTTTATAGTAGGTCTATATTCCTATGTGCAGAGTCCTCTCTACGTAAAGTAAACCCATTTAGAAACTGACAACAATAAAGAAAAATCTGGAGTGAAACATTCCAATTGGAGTCCGCATAAAACGTCCGCTACGATTCAATTTGGCCAATTTCAAATCACTTGGAAGTTCAATTTCCCAGCTTTAAAATCTATCCGCAATACCTGTAGAAGAACATTTAAGTCTCCCAACTCGGGGCAAGAATTTACTACCCAATAAACTGGTTGTTCATGCTATTTACTAGATATTTAAACCAAGTGTATATGCTAAGTTTGTCATGAAATATTTTTGTTAGAGGGAGGAATGCAGATAAAATCTGACCAGAAACAAATGCTGTTTCATGTTAAAAGATGGTTGGACATTTTGTAAGATTATAATGTAATGCCCGCCTCCATTATAGAATTTACAAATGATAAAAAGTCAGGTGTTTCCAGTAACAAACTAAAAAAGAGCTTGATTAGAAGCGGTTTATGTTGAGGCCATATTTGTAACTAACTGCATTCAGAAATTTAACTATTGCAACACGGATAAATGCTTTTGAGAGTCGGGGGGAATTTACAGGATATGTTTTCAAGTTGTGGTATAAGAACCTTTTTGTCACGTATCCATGTTGATGAGAATTTAACTAAAGATGATGACCCAGCTGATGTCCATCTGCAAATGGCACTGGTGGAAATCTACATTGTTAACTATCATTCTGATCGAGGTTAAAAGTGAAGAAAAGTATTGGTAAATAACCCGATATTAGTTTAATTGCTATGGCTTAACATTTTATTTCATATTACTCGGGCGGAGACTATTCTTTACACTTCAAACATGTTAAAATGTTTCACCAGTGGTGATTAGAATGAATCCATCATTCACAATTATATTTAATTTTTCAGATATTCCAAGTTTATTTTTGCAATAAAGACCCCAGATATGGCAACTTCTTCTTCGGAACTTTACTGTAGAAGAAGTGCATGTCAAGTTAATGTCCTTCTAAAGTTTCATTTCTTAGTCCACAGGAAATATGACGCACAAGTCAAAGTCGGCAGCAAATGTTCCTTCTGGCTGTTGCCTCCCATTTTCGTTGTTCACTTCAGAAAATTAGCATTTCCAAGCTGTCGTCACTCGCTGACTCCAATTGGAATTTTTTGTTCCCCGTAGTCAGCTTTATTTCTTCATATCCCGTGCAGCCTAAAATGTCTGTCTGTTTGTCTGCTTCATGCTGCTTTCAGCTCACCTGCATGACTCGCTTCGACCTAGACAGGTCTCCTGCCTTCTGCCATGGTCACAAACACTGGGTTGGGGCCACCATTTTGAATTTGAGGCTATTTTGTTTTCTGTCTCAAAAGGACGGTTAGAGTTTGGAATGAAAATACTGACAGTAAAACATTTGCACTGTAAACACGCGCCTTTCTTACATATATAAAAAGCAAGTCCTATAATGTTTGCTGCAGTACTGCAGGTTACCAATTAGCAAGAAAACAGGTAACCAATGGTGACCTGGTTTGGGTGTTTCATAGTTCAATAGAGATGCAAAGATATACACATCACGGTAACCCACAAAGGGGAACGTGGAACTGAAATTGAGAAAATTCCAGGAGAACTGGGATAAGCATTCACAGTTTAAAAACGGGTACCTGATATATGTTCAGTCAAAGTGTTTAATCGGGACAGATCTGGACAGGGTTGATGCAGGGCCAGGAAAAGAGCAACGATTTGGTGTAAGACTCGCTAAATATAATTGATAAAGGATCTGCTGCAAGTTGTATTGTCAGTCTTTTGTCCAGGATATTACCTGTTCAATGGGAGGTCTTACACCAAAGCCTTACCAGGAAAAGGACCTGAAAGTGAAAAGTTTTCCAGGCCTTGAAAATCAGCATTTTGTGCCCGAAAAGCCCGGAAAAGTCTTGAAATTTCGTAGAGGCAAAAATAGTTTCGACAGATTGTAAAAGAAATAATATCTTGTGTCAAAAGATTTTCTAATGAAAATATATTTGTCAGTTGAAAGAGTATATTTTGAGGTCCCAAGTTGGAAACTGAAGATTTAGGATCAGGGGAGATAATTCATGCTCTGGTAAAGGCCTGCTTGTACTCTGGACAGCTAGAAGTGGAAAATGAGACTTGAGGGCCTGGAAAACGCCCGGAAATCGGAATGCCTGCAGGTGTACAAGCCGCCCTTATATAGAACTGCCAGAGAGTAGGGATATCAGTCAAGCTCCTGACAATTTGAAAACAAAATAACCCCTATTGATATCTCTCTCTCTCTATGGATAAAGAGGAGAGGTAACCCATTTAGACTTGCTCCATCTATAGCACTATTTCCAGTGCTGAATCACACCCCTTTGTAGCTTGGAAGAGGGTTTTGGGGTACAGAGCGGGGGAAAGGGGTTGAACCAGTTGCTATTACGAAAAGGGCTGGAGAGCAAAATGTGTGAATCTGGGTACATGTATATTGTGCACAGTATTGACAATAGATTTCTAGCTTCTGGTCTGTGAGCACACAATCTTCTGAACATTGCGCGTCAACCCTTGTTCAACATGAACGTTTTCAACCTTGAATTTGCCTGTGATGTGAAAACATTACGAGAGACTGAATGTTTTTTATTTTAAATGTTGGCCAAATGAATGTTCCAGGTTTGAGCCCTGACACTGATTCAATATGTATCTCTGCTCAAAATCGGAGGGTTTCCTAGAACAAAAATCATAAAATGAATGAAAATATTTGAAAAAGTAGTTAACTCTTTACCCCATACGGCCGCCTTTGAGCGCCTTGCACGCTCCCCCATAGAACCGCCTTTGAGCGCCTTTCACGCTGCCCCATAGAACCGTCTTTCAGCGTGTCATCGCTGTTCCCATGTGATGGATTACTTTTGCAATTTTTGCGTTTATTTTGAGTAAAACCTAATTAAAACTATACATTTTCAGAAAGCCAAAATTTAAATAAATCTGACTATATAGACTGTTGGTATGTTTTGTAGTAAGGGTAAAATGAAATCGGGAGAGGAACAGAAATAATCGATGGAAACTGCGCGATTAGACACCAAATGTGTTTCGTGTGCTTCAAGGGAAACGTTCGAAAAATTGTAAAACCTGCTTCCAAATTCCTGAATATTACACGTAACGCGAGTATAAACTACCAAAGTATCTAACCTTGATGACTAACTCGTCAAATCTGCCCATCTGAGTTTATTATAAACATTTCCCGGGACCTGTTGATCTCCCGTTTTAAAATTTATCCGCCATTCTTTCACCACGCTGTGTTTCGTGGACCCATGGCCATGGCGACCACGCGCAGTAAAACCGACTGCTCCAATCACGCCGGGCCTCTGAAAAGGTCGGTCAAGGTCGCTCAACCTTGGGCCAATCAGTGATGCTGTTTTACTTCACCTTGTTACCAGCCTTCGTTCTCCTTTAGGGAAGTATATGGGACTTTTTCAGTTATAGCTCGTTCTATACCTGCCATCTCATGATGTAACTGCGAAATCCCGAATGTACGGAAAATAAGCTTTACAATGGTATACGATAACACAGGAATTGCAGCGGAACAACAACAACAGAACGCTGCAAAACGTAGCTAAAATGCGACAATTTCTTCGCTTTTTTCGTGATTTCCAACAGACGGAAAGCAGACACAACACATTTTCTCGCAAGATTACTTATTTTTAGATTAAACGTTGCTGATATTGATATAAAACGTGAACAAATTACGTAGAATGGGCCTGTGGGAGACCATTGGTAAATATTTTTCCACATGACATAGGACATAAAACAGGATATTTTACATCGCTGGAAACGTATGAAAATTGAAATCAGTCCATGGGTTAAAGACCTACGCCATTACAAATCTGTTATGGGTCAGAGAGAGAAAATTCTCCACAAGTCTATGGGGTAAAGAGTTAACACACCAATCGTTTTGAGGATCTTTGATCATTGGTAATTATCTGTCGAGAAGATTGTTTGGGAGCGACAAAAATGGAGATTTTTGCCAGTCAGCCCAGACAGTTGAACATGATCTCTCTACTGGATGCCAGATATTGTCACAATATTACCTTGAGACATGTATGATACTGAGAAGGTTATATTTGTTTGCAAATATGTGTTGAACATAGCTACCTGATGCTTTGTCCGGATTCAGCTCCACCTTACCTCACTATCTCACCCAGCTTGCTCAGTTTGCTGTACTTTTTTTCCCCAGACTTTTTTCTGCAATGCTTTGCTTGACCAGGCTTTCCTCTTAATTTAGCCATTTCTCAGAAATGAACTTAGTTTAGTGGGGCAAGTTTATATTGATACTATATCTACTCTCTCTCTAAATCTCCTATATTCCCACGTTTTCATGTTAGTTATTAGAAAATAAAGAAATCTGAGCGTGTATATATTTTGTAATAATATACATGGGGGGTAACTCTGTATATGAACAGAATGGAGTTCTCTCCCCTTTTTAGTGCAAAAATATTTGTGAAATCCTGGGAAAATTGGCGATTTGAAGAGAATGACGAAGTACTAATGATACACATCAATACCAATTTCACTCGCTAAATTTGCAATGAACTACAATATCTGAATGTGGGGTTTGTGATGGGGGGGGGGAGGGGGAGTTTTAATCGAGCATTTTAGAGGGACTGAATGCATTATGCTGTATGGACTCCTGGATTTTTGTCACAATATTTTTCCTCCCTGCTTTAAACTCGCTGCATGTTCATGTACACGGCAAGTAGTGCATGTTATAGTTGATGATAATTTTACCATCAAACGGGGTCTGAAATAGCAGTCAGAATCAAAAATTTTCCTTGATTGATCAAATGTGCCTATGTTAGCATATGTCTGATGAAATTCTGAAAAATCAATGCTAATTTCGAATATGTTTATTTCAAACCCTGATGAAAGCAGACGATTGAGAAAACGAAGACTGTTAATTTTATTTGCAGGACAAGTGTGAATATCATGTAGTTTGATTCTTTAATACCTTCCATTGCTGCTGCCTTCTTTGAACATATATTCACAGTTTATTACTGAATGTCTGAGAGGTTGAAATAATTCAACTGAAAGCTTGCCTTTTAGGTGAGTAAATTGTTGCAACATGTTCAACAGTTGTTTTTGGCCAAAGAGGAAACAGAGATTGGTCATTGATGGGTGAAGGGACAATTAGGACTTGGCATGCCCAGTTCAGGTTATCTCTGTAGGCAGGTATTATTTCAACCCCTGTAGATGCCTTACCAGGGCTGGAAATGAAGATCGGCATTATGGTAATGGTATTGGTAACCTATGTATAGATTATTGTGGTGGTAACCTCGTGGCATGCAGTTGCACTGGTTTGCTGCACAAGTTTGTGATACTCTATAACTGTGCTCAATCTTAATAAATTAATATCCTATCAATGCTCCCCAATCGTATATGTCGCTATGTAGGATCTTACTGATTTCAATTGAATTTTGTGTTCGGAGCGCCCAGCTCATGAACATTTAATAGTCTTATGACATCACGACCGCATTTTAACTACTTTACTTAGTCGGGCAGGGGGGATAGGTTCATGGACTCTGCGTTAACTCAATGTAACGCCAAGGACGATTCCATAATTCTACCCCGCATTATGGCGCCAACCTGGCGGGAGGGCGGCAACATCAGAAGATTCCACAGCTTGGCGTGTGCTTCAGCTGAGCCAACCAGAAAGCACTTGTCATTACGTTCCCTTCAAAGCACTATGAAAACCTCTCGGGATTGGTCAACACGCGCGTTACTGCAAGCCGGTTAGATCCTGCAAGCGACATATCCAAATGGGGAAGCAGTTAGGATTTAATTTTAATTAGATTGTAACTGTGCTAGGCCTGCTCGTGAATGTGGAAATAATGAGACTCGGTGGACATATTATATTTCTGAAATTGCGATTGTAGTTGCTGAGAGGCCTCGAGTGAAGAGAGCCTGTCACGTGTTGAATAAGAGAACTTCACCAGTCTCAATATTTCATCAAATTTTTCACATTGTAGGTGACGTGGGCTTCGACGAGCGAGAAATTATGCGGGATGATTCACACATGGTCGATTCGTTATATAAATCCCCTGAGCCGGCCAGCCGTTTTCCATTGGGTGACGACAAAGACAAGACGATGGATTCAGGTCTGGAGAAACCTATGGATGTGGATCTGCAGCCCCCTGTAGTGGGAGACGACTTTGGTGGGGCTGTGGATGATGGGTTTGTTGGTATGTCTTAACTACCTCTGTGTCAAATCTTTCTACGAACCAGTGATGATTAAATTTGGTGTATCCCTAGCGGCGCAGCCCGCCCCCCTTTTTTCCTAAATTCGACTACCATTCTGAATACTGAAGTTGGTCATATCAGTGAACTTTTTCATTAAACTAATTAATAGGGAACATGGAGTCGCGAATGTATTTGTCAAAGGTGAGAATTTTTTTACAATTTGAATTTTAACAATTATATTGGGTTGAGAACATATGATCTGCTTTTCGCACTATAATTATCGTGGACCGACAGGTACCCTGATGCATGACTCCCGGCTTAAAGTTGTTTCGTGCCTTCCCTCTCAGTATAGAGAATAACAATAATACTAGAGATAACTGAACTATTTCAACTTGAAGCCATAATTATCATCAATGTTAGCACAATGGTCCTTTCTTGGAATGATGAGATTTTCATACATATTTACCATATGAAAGTTAAAAATCTGCCTCATGCTGAAGAAAAAGGCAGGAAAGGAACAACAAACCACAAACGTGAACTGGGAGTCGCGCATCAATGCATCTGTAGGTTCGTTGAAGAATTGAAGTGAGAAATGGAGATTCGAGCAAGACCGAAATCAATGTTACTGACTGACTTTGTTATTCAAATTCAGTGTAGTCTTACATCACAAGTCTTCGCCATAATTCATCTGTTACAACCATCTGAGCAAGATAATCAGAACAAAATTGCACAAAATGTAAGACACGTTGACTACATTGTAAGATTGAATTGTTAATTTGAAGCTGGCTGTGAGTGAGAAGATATCGAATATTATTCGCATAAATGGAGACCATGAAGCTCGAGACGAAAACTCGCATTTGATTTAATTTCTTTGACCAGACTTGGAACATAGATTCTGTATCTGCTCATTTCGCCAGCCTGTTCATGTTTGCATGAATTACAGTTTCCTTAACCCTGGTTTAACTGTGTCTCATTCAAGTTCGGGATATTTAAGTATTGCTGGAACCTGTCGATGCAATGCTTGAAAATCCCCCTGGTCCTGTTTGGACGACAATCTAACTGGTGACAAGTTCTGTATTATTTATTCTCGATTCAGAGGTGGAACAGCGAGTATGAAAGTGATGAGTTTTCTTTCTGTATATTGCTTCGCTCATGACAAAAACTGAACAACTGAGAAGGCAAATTGAAATCTCGATTCTGACAAAACGATGTTAGAACTGGCATGAATATAAAAAAAACTGTACCAGATAAAATTCTAAAACATCCATGGAAATCCAGTCCGATTCTCGCAATTCAATCCCACATGGGAATCATATTACAATGTCCACTCAAACTGCCTCCTCATCTTTGAATAGGATTCTCTCATGGGAAACAGAATATCACATTCTCCACATACCATGCCTTGGCATTCCATCTCTGAAATGTTTATGAAGGTTCGTTTCCAGCTTATTATGGTAGGTATACACCATTGGGCTAACCTGTTTTGTTCTTGTTCTCGGCTAACACCATTTGACTTCTGTTTCTGGGGTAGGCGGTGCCGATGATGATGACGATGACGACGACGATGATAATTTTGGTGGGGGCGTCGACCATGAGTTTTTCGGTAGGTTTGGGTTCATTATTTATCTATTAACTGCATTGACATTATCTTGGTTGTTACTGGTATCTTCTGTCCAGTATTGTTATAATGGCCAGAAGAGAATGACTTGTACAGAATGAAGAGTATGACTACAATACATTGTAGACGTGACCAACATAAGTATTGTGACTGTCACTGGATCTACGAAGTAGGGTGAGCAAGATGATTTTGGGGTTCAAGAGTAATGTTATAGGTCACCTAGATGACTTGGGGGTCCAAGCGTAATGTTATAGGTCACTTAAGTAGGCAGGCATGAGAATCTTCCGTCTTTAGACGGATTTCCGTCTTTTTCCTCGCGAAAATAACGTTTCTGAGATCTGTGTAAATCCGGTGAGAAAATATTTTGGGGGGGGGGGTGGTAAAAACTTTATGACTTGCCCACGTTCTCGGAAGATGTCCGGGTCAATTTTCGATACCTAGTGTTGATCGCATTTTTGGTAATCTGTTGTCGTGGCGGTGTGTGACGAACCTTGTTCCTGTGGACTCGTCTGCCGCAAAATGAACGTGCATTTAACGCGATAGGCAGACTGGACAGGACTGGAACGCACTGGGAACAAGAGCCCAAAGCTCGGTCCGCTTTTCGGCAGTCGTTATCGGTCGTCAAGACTGGCTTGTGCGTGAACATTTAGGCCTACACGCTGTCAGATCCTTCCATCCATCGTCATCGACGGCCTTATCTATCGATGCAATAGGTTTCTATCCGTAGGTAATTCAAGCCATCATGTTATTTTTATTACCATTTACAAATATTGCCCGTATAAAGAATTAACTTGTTCTCTGTTGAAAAACGTGAGTCAATATTTCAGTTATGTTGCGAAGTTGTGTCCCCTTTTATGTTACTTTAGAAGGGACGCAACTCTGGAGAAATTCTGTTATATACCTCAATAACCTTTAGGGAGAAAGAAATAAGATAGACAGGTGAACAATATTTAATAGAATGTATGCATTATTCTTCTGGGCATTGAAAGTTATTATATTATTGTATGCATCATTCTTCTGGGCATTTATATTATTTTAGCCAAAGACTAATATATATAATTCTTTTTTTTTATTTTATTTTATTTTTTTATTTTATTTTTTTTATTGTTTTTTTTTTTAGCTCAAAATTTTTCATTATTCTGTATTCCTATTACACTTAACACTCACAAGGTCCAGGATCCCTGGGGAGTGGGGCTTATTAAATATCAAATGTGAACCACCATATTACAGGGCATCATGCATACTATGGGTGCATGGCAATAAAGCTTTGATTCTGTCTATATATGTGCTGTAGTATATCTAAAAAATTCAAATTTCCTTTCCTGTGAGGCCACCAAACTGACCCATATTATCAAAAAAGCTTTACGGGCGAAAGGGGGGCGCTGCCCCCCTTTCGCACTTTCCCTCCGGCTCGGGCACGCCCTCGCGTTCAGGCACGTTGTGCCTTCAGCAACATCATCAGTCTTTTTTTTGGGGAGCTGTTCTCATGCCTGAGTAGGTCAAATTTTAATCAAAAGTAGGTCAGCTCAGAACTTGCTGGTAACAGTTCCCTATTGCACGTTCAAGCCAAAAATCAAGGTTCTAATGTTTTCTGACGAAAGGATTCAGATGGACTGACTCGCTCACTCATTACCGGACAATTTGCAAATGAGACACTACAATACATTGTGGACATGACCGAAATAATAAGATTTCAGGTGATGAGCAGTTCGTAGCAGAATAACCTGAATAATCTTGAATGTTGGAAATATGATAAAGATGAATTGAATATTGCAGGAGACAATTTTATGGATGCCGGAGGTTTGTTCGAGGATCCGCCCATGGCAGATGTATCCCTGGCCCCTGAGGTAGAAGCTCAAGGAACATCCGGAAGCACAGAACCAGGTGGGTGAAGGGGCGAGGGGCATATCACAACATTTGTGAAAGGTAGATTCTTTGACGTTGAGAGATGGAGAGAGATATTACACACCTGCATTCATAACTAAGCACATTGTCCTTGTATGATTATATCCTTGATACTTCAAGTTCTTTGATTTCCTGCTAAACTGATCCATCTCTCATTGTGCATAGCACTGCTTGATGGGCCTATCACTTCGAGTTAACGTGTCCAGAACTGTGGATTGAACAGAAACCAATGAGAGGGTGTTGGGAGTGTTACAGATGTACATGAGATGGGGGGAAGATTTCTCAGTTCTATGATATATGCATGGTGGGTGGGATACAATCATTTAACATTATGAAAATGGGAGAAATGGGTGGTTGGGGTTTCCCCCCACACCATGTACCCTTTTCTGGAACAGCCCTTAGGGAGCGTAGCAAAAATCGGAACGTTCCAATGGAACATTTGCGTCCATTATTGGATGCAGCCACGTTCCATTTTCAGCTACTGGAACGTTCCACATTAGAGGAAAAGTTCCTGCCGAACGTTCTGGTTTTAGATACTACAACTACGACCAGCAACTGTACGCGTACGGTAGGCGAAAGAATGGCGAAAGGTATGCGTGCGCGCAATGTTCGGCAATGTACTTTCGCAAGAGCAGTTACTTTCGCGAAAGTATGTTTCTTTCGCGTACGCAATTTTTTTAGCCGACAAGAAGCAGTTTACGTTTCCTACTACAGACAGTTTTTCGGCATCGGTGTTCGAGATGGCGACATTTGCGGAAAAGAAAATTATGTTGCTTGGCCTAGAACAAAACACGTCCACGTCCTTTTATTTCCCTGGCTGGAAGCAGTGGGACACATTCAATTGTCATCTCTGCATTAATTACGTATTATAAACAAGAAATAAGAGTCCCCCCGCAGTTTCGACATTTGTAACTCTGTGAACTTTGACCCTGCAAAGCTATCCCCCTGAAGAGAGCCGCACCACGCATCGCTGCTCAAAGGACTTTGGCAGATGAATTGATGAATTCAAATACCGTACAATAACAACTACATGGCTTGTTGTCCCAAGGTTTTGTGTTGTAATCTGTTATGGTCGGCGTGAGACGTGCAGCTCTTTTGTTTGTAACCTTGGCTGGGGTTTTTTGTTTTTGTTTTTTTCACTGTTTGGTCCCGGAGACTTGAATGAATGAAAGATTTTTTATAGTAGTGCGCCCATCATGAGCCGAGTACGTTGACAAAACAACGGAATAAAAGAACAACATTTCACGTAGGGTACATAGGTCTAATACCCATTACAAAGTAAGAGTATATTACTAATAACACTTTAAATTAAGCCTCTTATTAAGAAACTGAATCCCGTTTTGCGAGACATATTATATATAAAATGTCACATCTCTTGACATGGAATTGGATGGGTCTAACAAAAGAAAAAAATAGTTGAGAAGATACTATATTATCCTGGATGGTATAAAAAAAAAGATTCGTTCTCATCGAGACGTATAAGGTACAGTACGAATTGCGTTAATGTTTACACTCGTTCCGTTCATTTTGCGGTCCGTTCGAGTTCATTTCGTTCCGTTTTGCGGTTTTTCCGGTCAAACGGTTCGGTCTAACTCCGTTAACAATTCGGTGGTATTTCGTTCAAACTCCGTTCATCCTTTTGCGTTCATTTCTTTCATTCCGGTTCGTTCTCATAAATGTAAACGTGTGTAATAAATTACTTTCATATCGTCGATCATATTCGCGGAGAACAGTTGTTGAAAATGGCAACTTGTCATTACACGGATTTCCAACTCCAAGAAAATAACGAAGATCGATCTTCATTATCCCCAGACTCACAGAGATATATGTTTCTTCTTTCTATTACAATCAACTTTACACTAGATTATAAAAACATAATTTTATATGCTCTAAGTCGAAATGAAATCTTTCGCGCCGTCTGCACGAAAGAATGCTTTCTCCGAGGTCCGAGTGCTGCCAATAACAACAAGGTCAACGGCAGGGAACTTTTCGGTCTTCAATTTCACATTCCGGTTTTCTCGTGCCAAAAGTGAATGCTTTATGCAAGAATTTCTTCGATTCACTCTAGATGATCTGTATTCTATATTATCTCTAATGAAGGCGACTGTAAAACTGTTGATAAATTTGGGCGATATGAGAAAAGAAAAAAGTTATTCAAAATTGTTTAATAATATTTTTTATCAGAATATTTTTCTTATATATTCTTCTGTGCTATCCGTAAAATTATCTTGCATCTTTCTCGTTTGTTTTCACATTAGACAAATTTTTAGTATTATGTAAATATTTAGGAAGAATGGGCTAATAAGTTTCTCATTATCGGTACTTTTCTCCGTGATATCTACACAAGCGACAGGATTCCGCAACACAATTTGAGGATGGAAAACATCTGATACGCCTCGATGAGAACGAATCTTTTTTATACCATCCAGGATAATATTAATTTAGTATTTTCTCAACTATTTGTTCTTTTGTTAGACCCACCCGATTCCATTTTAAGAGATGTGGCATTTTATATATACTGTTGTCTCGCAAAACGGGATTCAGTTTCTTAATTTGAGGCTTAATTTAAAGTGTTACTATTATTGTATTGATCTACATGTACCCCAGGTGAAATGTTGTTCTTTTATTCCGTCGTTTTGTTACCGTAATCGGCTCATAATGGGCATATTAGTACCAAAAAAAAATCATTCAGTCTCCGGGACCAAACCGTACAAAAAAGCTAAAAAACAAACAGCCAAGGTTAAAAACAAAAGAGCTGTAACAGATTACAACACAAAACCTTGGGACAGCAAGCCGTGTAGTTGTTATTGTATTATTTTGATAATCAATTCATCTGCAATCACAAATTCCGTCTATGGAAGTTAACGCTACAGGTGATCACACTTCGTCCGAAGGACTACCAAAGTGCGTGGAGCGGCTGTTTTCATGCAGGGGCATAGCTCTGCAGGGTCAAAGTTCGCACAGTTGAAGATGTTAATTCCAATTCCAGAAACTGCGGGGGACAATTATTTCTTGTTTTAAATCGGCATAATTAATGCAGAGATAACAATTGAACGTGTTATAAGCCCCACTGATTCCAGTCAGGGAAATAAAGACGTATTTTGTTCTAGGCCAAGTGTTCGGAGTGCCGGTAGGTGGTATCATACAATCCGCGGCAAAACTTCGTTGTCGCAAGTTCTTTTTCGATCGCGCCAACCATTATTATTTTGACATAATTTAACTCGGGTGCAAACAAATCAACACAGACAAACCCATAAACCTTTAATTACACAAAACGGCAACATTTCACGACGTTTTATTGACTACTGATACAGCTTTCGGGAAAGATAGAGAGACTTGAAACTATGACACGAAACTACTCAATTTCTTGACGTCGATCTTTCGCGTACGCACCTGCGAAAGATACGCGAAAGCAATGCGTGAGCTAACGGGAATCGCAAGCGTACAGTATGCGAATCTGGGACTTTTAGTTGCTGGTCGTAGAACGTTCGTTTGCATCAGAACGTTCAGGTGCTTCAAAACGTTCGGGTGCCTTCATGCTGAACGTTCCTGGTAGGTGGAACGTTCCTGCCGAACGTTACGAGTTACTGAAACGTTCAACAGTGGGCATTCACTTGTTCCACTGGAACAGAAATCGCGTTCTGATTTTTGCTACGCTCCCTTATTGACATTTTCCACGACCAATTAAATTTGACTCTCAAAGAAGGCCATGGTCATCTGGTGACGACTATCAGATGAAAGTCCATGGATGAATGGTGTAATATGTGGCACTGAACTCCTCTCATATGATTCAATCATATATGCATATTTTATTGCCGGTAAACAGAGTTCGAATTTGGCACCTGTCCGTCAGTCCGAGACTGGTAAAAAATCAAACGGACTGGTGTGAGTGACTGAACAACAAGTCCGTCGGACTGGTAACAAAAAAGCTCTCAGTTCATTGTGTAAACTATTTGTCTGGATATCTCCGCACAATTTGTAAAGAATGTAAAACGAAATATCAAGTTTAAATAAATCGTGGGAGTCTAAAAAATATTCCAACGAAATCACGACCACGACCGCGTTTTACGACAACAACAACAACCGTAAAGCGGTGCGAACACCGTAAAGTGTGACTGTAATGCAGCATGGCAATGCAGGTTGGCGATCTTTTCAGAAAATAAAGCTCCCAATTCCAGGCCGGGAATCGAGAAATCAGCACTATAAATACGCTCCAGTCGACCTGATCATGTTTACCAGGACAATTTTAAGCATATTCTTCATCAACTTCGAAAGAAATCTACAGATTTTTTGGGTTGAAATGGCGTTTGTTGAAGCAGTGTTTTTCGCGACGACACGTGCAGTCAAAGTCGCCGTCAAAGTCTAGCCGACGGGGTTTGTCGTCCGTGATTATCTTCACACGCGCGCAAGAAATTCAAGAAATGCACAGTTATTGATTTCTTATTTAGTAGCAACCACCACAGAGCACAAAATATCCATGATGACAAATGTTCCCACATCATCTTTTATTTAATATTAACGGACTAGTAAAAATATTTGCGGACTGGTTACATTTTTGGCTCACCAGTCCGGCGGACTGGTTCAAATTTTTCTTAAATTCGAACACTGGTAAACAACATTTCATTGAAATAATGGTAAGGGCTGTTCCATTTAAAAAGATGTACCCCCCACGGAAGGGAAACTTTGTACACCCCAACAACCAATATATGCAAATTAATTCTCCTTGCCTCCACCAAGCACAGCAAATAAATGTCCAGTACAACCTGGGAGAGAAGCATTTTTTTTTTCATCATAGCAGCCCACCCACCCACATTTTTTATTTGGAAGGGAAAACAATTTTTTCTAAGGAACGATATCGGCCGGAAAACTGATTTCAGAGAAAATGGCAAATGCTTGGCTGTACACCATCGAAGTGGCGCTCTGGAGCGTAAAAACTGTAGTTTTATTCGGTTTCTACAGCCACGAGTCGTTTCTACTATTTCCTTGACAACTTGGCACGTTCAAACGATACAAAAATTGTGCATAGGCATGATTTATTGTTTTTTCACGCTTCAAACAGTTGAAGCGATGAAACAGCCGCCATTTCCTTCTGAGCCGTTGCTAAGGAAGTGACCGACCGCGCATGCCCACAGCCATCCATTGACGTCACTCGGGACGCTCCGCTATCCACGGAAGTGATATCGTAATGAGCTTTCGCCATTCGCGACTGCTCGGCTTATTCCGTGAAGTCATAATACCTCGCGTATTAATGGTGGAAGGATTTTACAGCTCTCAGCTGTAAACCGTGATCCGCCGCACGTGAGGCACATCACATGCTGTAGGATGTGTTTCCCCTCACATAGTCCTCGTTTGTATTTCTCTCTTATCGGGAGATAAAATATATATCCAAATGAAATGGACATTCCCTTGATTCTACCCGGGAAGAATCTCTTCTAATTTGAGGTGTTTCTCTCAGTTTTTACCCCTCGGCCAAATTTGGCCTAGGGGTATTGTCGTCATCATGTACGGCCGTCTGTACGTTCGTACGTCCGTCCGTCCGTTACCGCGATATCTACAGAACCGTTTCATGCATGGCAACCAAACTTGGTACATCTATTTATCTTCACGTAAATCAGAAGCCTATCGAAAATGAGTCATCTCGGACAATATTTTGCAGAGTTATGCCCCTTTTTACAAATAAAAATCCATTTATGATTTGTTATTGTGATAATTTCAGAACCGTTCCATATACAACATCCTAACGTGATACAGTTGTTTCTCTTGACCTGAACTAGGTGCCTATCAAAAATGAGTCGTGTCGGAAAGTATTTCGCAGAGTTATGCCCCTTGTCTAATAAAATCCGTTACCGCGATATCTACAGAACCGTTTCATGCATGGCAACCAAACTTGTTACATCTATTTATCTTCACGTAAATCAGAAGCCTATCGAAAATGAGTCATCTCAGACAATATTTTGCAGAGTTATGCCCCTTTTTACAAATAAAAATCCATTTATGATTTCTTATTGTGATAATTTCAGAACCGTTCCATATACAACATCCTAACGTGATACAGTTGTTTCTCTTGACCTGAACTAGATGCCTATCGAAAATGAGTCGTGTCAGAAAATTACCCCTCGGCCAAATTTGGCCTAGGGGTATTGTCGTCATCATGTACGGCTGTCCGTACGTCCGTACGTCTGTACGTCCGTACGTCCGTCCGTCCGTTACCGCGATATCTACAGAACCGTTTCATGCATGGCAACCAAACTTGGTACATCTATTTATCTTCACGTAAATCAGAAGCCTATCGAAAATGAGTCATCTCGGACAATATTTTGCAGAGTTATGCCCCTTTTTACAAATAAAAATCCATTTATGATTTGTTATTGTGATAATTTCAGAACCGTTCCATATACAACATCCTAACGTGATACAGTTGTTTCTCTTGACCTGAACTAGGTGCCTATCAAAAATGAGTCGTGTCGGAAAGTATTTCGCAGAGTTATGCCCCTTGTCTAATAAAATCCGTTACCGCGATATCTACAGAACCGTTTCATGCATGGCAACCAAACTTGTTACATCTATTTATCTTCACGTAAATCAGAAGCCTATCGAAAATGAGTCATCTCGGACAATATTTTGCAGAGTTATGCCCCTTTTTACAAATAAAAATCCATTTATGATTTCTTATTGTGATAATTTCAGAACCGTTCCATATACAACATCCTAACGTGATACAGTTGTTTCTCTTGACCTGAACTAGATGCCTATCGAAAATGAGTCGTGTCAGAAAGTATTTTGCAGAGTTATGTCCCTTGTCTAATAAAATCCGTTACCGCGATATCTACAGAACCGTTTCATGCATGGCAACCAAACTTGTTACATCTATTTATCTTCACGTAAATCAGAAGCCTATCGAAAATGAGTCATCTCGGACAATATTTTGCAGAGTTATGCCCCTTTTTACAAATAAAAATCCATTTATGATTTGTTGTTGTGATAATTTCAGAACCGTTCCATATACAACAACCGTGATACAGTTGTTTCTCTTGACCTGAACTAGATGCCTATCGAAAATGAGTCGTGTCAGAAAGTATTTTGCAGAGTTGTGCCCCTTGTCTAACAAAATCCACTAATTCCTATGTTAAGTTTGCATATTATTTCTATTATCATGTTAGTATACTATCACATTTATTTATTGATTGGATGACTGATTTATTCATTTATTCTCTTAGACAATGCAAAGAATGCTTGCAAATCTGTTTTGAAAATGACATACATGTGCCATTTAGTATACATGTACTGTATTTATCTAGCCATGTGTACTGTTGTTTTGGTGAGACATCGATACAGCTCTTTCAATTTATTCAAGAAACAAATTAATTTAAGGAGAGGAAAACTTTTTTTTTTTTCAAAGAAAGTACACTTACAATACCATGGGTAAATATTTCTTCCCACAAGCCAATCAATTGGTAGAGACACCCTTATTATAATAGCTGGGGTTCAGAGCCGAGGGGTTTGGATAGCGCAGCTTCATGTTCTTCTTGAGCTAATCTCCATCAGTGTCCATGGTAACGGAAGTCATACAGCTGGCATGCGCCGTTCGGAGTTTCCGCGTGATATTATTCTTTCAATATGGATGCCAATATGGATTCCTACCAGTGCGGATCGAGGTTCTAATGTCCTACTTTGTCCGAGATTGTGTCGAGTGGAACTTTCGCCATAAAAGGATGTTTTCGAGACCCCGAGACGTATGATAATGAGCTTCTGCCATATATGGATGTTTCCGTAAGAGTTCGACTATATTTTCTCTCGGGAATACACCGGATTGAGGCGAAGATTGCCGATCTAACCCAAATTCAAGCTTGTAACTTCAGCTTTCCAACGATATGCGGCAACAACAACAACGCCAACGATCTAGACCTGGAAATGGTTGTTGTCAATGACTAAAACTTGCCGTTTTCAGCGGTTTTAGGCGAATAATGACAGAGACCGTTTAACAACACGAGTAATTAGGTATTAATTAAACTATTTTCAATGATTTTGTCAGCCAATAAATTTATTTATGTGAAAATTGGGCACATTATGGACGTAAAAAATACAAAATCTCATTTTCAATTTTTTTATTGTTCAGCCCCGATATGTCAACGCGCGTCTCCCCTTAGAAAGGAATCCCTTTCCAAATAACAAAGTGCATATTGGTAGAGGGCCCACCCATAGAAGCAATATTTTTACAGGCTTAAACAATCACCAAGAGAAGCAATTTATTACCTGGAGGGACCACCAAGAGATTTCTATTCTGGACAACCCCACCCACCAATATATTATTTTGTTTTCCCCCTTCCGTGGGGGGTACATATTTTCAAATGGAACAGCCCTAATAAAGTATCATATACTCAGTGGTTTCTGTATGGACCTTTATGTCACTTAACAGGGCTCGACATTAAAGACTGCCCGGGACAGGTGAATGTAGCACTGGGGCAGGTAGTTTCTTAGCTGACATGCCCGACTGGACAGGTAGTTTTGGCTGAATAAATTCGCCAGATGGGCATCTGTCTAGACTATTGAAGACAAGTTTTTACAGTATGGCAGAACTTGTCAAATTTACGGTGACGCGAGACTACGTATATTTTGTTCATTTTTTTCTTAGCATGAGGGCATCCATTCCCGTATAGTGTAAATCCTACTCACTCACTCACTCCCTAGTGTATTTGCCTTGATGCTCCCGCACATGGTTTTTCTCCCGACTCGGCCGTTAGACATTCGCTCATTGGCCGACGTTGGTCTCGCTGGGGCCTATCGGTCAATCACGGAGGAACTTATTCGCTCTGCGGTCAGTCGCCACATGGCGGCCAAACAATTTTCGCTGTCAAAGTTGGGCAAGTAGGAGTAAACCTTGGACAAGTAAATTTGCACACCCACCTGCCAGAAAGGACAGGTAATCTAAAGAGTTAACGTCTAGCGCTGCTTAACTGTCTCCCTTCAAAGCCGCTGCCTGTGACTATAGCATGTATACGAGATCGCCCTCAGTGCCGACCAACAGAGCGGGCCTAAGTAAGACTCACGGGTCTGGCTCATTATTCTTCGCTGGTCAGTGTCAGAGTGTAGAACATTTTATGATTTGATAATCATACGTCTTTGACTGTTTCAGATTCAGTATTATGATGTATACAAAACTCTGTTCAAATACTGGGGGTTTTATCAGTCAATCAAGTCTGTCAATATGAGTGGAGAATTCCATCAGATGAAAGATGGAAGCACAGATAATAAGATGGCAACATTTTTTCTAGACCGACTGATCATCTCGGTTGTATTTATGGTCGGGTGTTATCGAAATGCATGCACGCTTCAACCTTGCTAAGGGAATCGGTGTGTGCTTCAGCGGATCACCATTGACAGAGGGTAACTGGTTATGGAGCATGCTGTGTCGAATACGAAATGTTAAATCTGATCGGGGAAACCAGCAGAATAACTGGGTTCAACATCGAGCTTTGATAAAATGTTGTTTGTAGAATATATTGTGCATCCAAAATATTAAGATTTTGCTTCCTCTATGCAGTTTCCAAACCAGACTCGCATACCGCAGAGGGACAGGCAGATTCGGCGCAGCCTCCAGAACCAGCGGCTGGTGCAGCTGCCGCAGCTCCTGTACCTCCGCCCCACGAGCAGACAACCCTGGTTCATAATGAGGAGGAAGAATTCGCGTTGGAGCCAATCGATGTCACCAGCGTGCAGGGCACTGAGAAAAAAGGCAAGCGGAAACGTAAGCTGATCGTAGATGATCAGAAGGGAATTCCTAGCGAGTCGATGAAGATGCAGCTCTCGGACACGTCTGATATTGTGACGACCCTTGACCTGGCCCCGCCCACCAAGAAGCTTATGCACTGGAAGGAGACGGGTGGAGTAGAGAAGCTGTTCGCACTCTCTGGAAGACCCATACATTCAAAGGCAGCATGCAAGGTTAGCGTAGTTCCCCACAATGGTAGAAATATTGAGTACACAAGGGTCATGGTGTCAAACTATTTCTCTTTGATGGTATGAATCTAATACAGGTGTGAAAGAACCAGGGTTCATACGGGTTCTGGATTTCCTTGAATTCTGAGAAAATAAATTCCAGGACCTGGAAATCCTTGAATTCTGACAATATTTGTAAAGAGTCCTGGAAAAGTCCTTGAATTTTCTTGTCCGCCCTACCCACAAAATATCGGCCACAATTAATTACTGGAATTTCTTTCCAACGAACTGAATTTATTCTTCGATCTAGTCAGATCTGTATGAAACGTGATAGTTGAAATACATATTCATTTCATTCTGAAGTACATAGTTGAATTTGATGGATGAAACATGATAAAAGGCGTTAAAAAATGTCCAGCAAAATTCAGTTAAAAGGTCCTGGAAAAATGTAGTATGGACCTGGAAAAGCCCTGGAATTTTGTCTTTCACAAAGGGTAGGAACCCTTAGGGCTATTCCAGAAAAAAAGGTATGGGGGGGGCGGATGGCAGAATTTTTTACTACCCACCACCCATAGAAATGAATTTACTGCCACAACAAGGACCCACAGAATTCAATTATCTATGCATCCCACCACCCATAGAAAGAAAAAAAAACCGAAACAAAAAATTTCCCCTCCGCATTGAAGTATTAACATCATTTACATCTCTCCTTGGGCCACTTTTTTCGATTTTTTGCGTTTTGGTTCATCACCATCATCATTTGCTGCTGATGCTGCCACTGATCAACAGGTTCAGAGTTATTCACTGTGACCGTGCCAACAGTGTCAACTGCTTTTTTGAAGCATAAAAAAGGTCCCAGTTTTTTTCAAACACTTCGTCACGGAGAAATCAAAGTTCTTCATCATTCAGATTTTTGAGTTGATCCATAACGTTGAAACCACTGCTTTGAAAATTATCTACGTATGCCGCTAAATTGAATGAATTTAACAAAATTCTGATGGATTCCATAATGAATTTGATGCTCAACAGTCATGCCAGTCAAACGGACTGTCAGCAAGGTCGGAAGAAAAGGTTGGACACCATTACATTTCGTCTAAATTTGATATGATCATCAGGATAAAGAGGTGAAGGAAGTATCGTATTGCATTTACCATGTTAATGAAAATGACAGATTTGATAACGAGAAAATTGAGGACCAAGATTGTGAGAATAATAGGTATGTACAATCAATTGGTACTGAACTGTGCTACTTAAAATAAACATTAAAGAAAATTTTTGGCATGTATTCATGATTGCAGAATGACCACATCCTCATGGTAGGCTACATGCTATTAAGAAAAATAATTGAAATGATCACAAAATATTCTTTAAAATTGAAGAATGTAGTTGAAACTCCCCAGATTTATCAAATCAATTTCCAAATGCAGTGAGTACTGAATATGTCTTCTTCAGATCATAAGGTCATAAGCATACCTACCATGCCTACATTACTAACAGCTTGAAAAAAAAAAAGAGAAAAAAAAACAAAACAAAAACAGAGGTATAAAATGGTTGCTGTGTTCATAAATCCCACCAGGATCTCACTCACATCGATCTTATTGATTCATTTAAAAAATCAGTGGAAAAACAATTTATACTTTATTCTGAAACATTTGCTGTTTTTAAATCACAAATTTTGCTGTCTTCAAATCAGCATCAACCAGACTCCCAGTTTGATTTCAGCTGGATGTATCAGAGAAACCCACAAAAAATCGTTTGCACAGGCTCACATGGCTGAACTGGCAAGGAGCACTGCAAATCCATTTCTAGTATGGTCCATAGATTCAATAATGGGGCATA
>JAVTVY010009467.1:0-44978 GCA_036873755.1 Hanleya hanleyi
GAGAAATTGCAATAACAATGTTTCATGGGAAAATCCAAGATGGCCGCCTGGTGGCCATATTGGATTTGTGAATCAGACCACAACAGGTATCCTGCACAACTAGGCCCCAAGGGGAACCTGTGTACCAAATTTGAGAAAGATCTATGCAGTAGTTCCCGAGAAATCGCGATAACAATGTTTCAATGGCAAATTCAAGATGGCCGCCATGGCGGCCATATTTAAAATCGTATCGACACGGCATGAACAAATTCTGGTGTACTCATTGGGGGGGAACATGCATGCCAAGTTTCAGCTTAATCGGCCAAGCGGTTTCAGAGAAGAAGATGTTTACGCACAACGGACGACGCACAACGGACAACGCACGACGGGCGACGGACAGTCAGGCCATGACATAAGCCCATCGGGCCTTCGGCCCAGATGAGCTAAAAAATGAGAAAAATCACGCCAAACTTGCACACACAGGAATGGCCCTTCCCTGATTTCATAATAAGGCCTTCCTATGTGTATAGTTGTTGATATCTCGGGTCATTAACGTTTCAATGGCCTCAGCTATGCTCCTATGGTGGGCGCGAGAATCATCACTCATTTTCCACACAAAAAAAAATCTGACAAACATTTAAAATTGACCGCTCGACGTTGTGATGGGTTTTCAAGAAAATTGAAGCAATTGTAATCGGATTTGCAAGGATTTTTTTGCAACAAAAATGGCATATGCCTTGTAGTAATGGTACAAGTATTCTCTTTCGGGTGATATATGGATATAACAGGATTACTTGACTATTGGTGGTCGGAGGGGGACCCCATTTATTTTAATTTCCGGTTGGAACTGGATAACCCTAGAGTGCACCTTAATAGTAAATACTGTACAATTCCTGAATAATGATTAAGGAAATCTTCAACTCGTTGTGATCGTCACCTTTTGGGAAAAATTCTGTGCGATATGACTATTGTATATCCCTGTTCAGATGCTTTCTCATCTCCGAAAACAGTGATACGCAAAAACAGATCTTGAGTGAAATCCGTATCTGGACCATTTGCTTACATGTTACCTTTTAATCTTTGTATTAGATATAAAACTTCGTGATCCCAGAATAATGTACGCGTACCGCGGTAATTATGCAAGAAAGGCTGCGCAGTAATTACTGTGCTCCTACTGCGTTGCTACTGCATTGCTACTGTGCGACCACCGCGTTGCTACCGCTTTGGTACTGCGCTGGTACTGGGCCTCTACCGCACTGCTACTGGGCCTCTACCGCCCAAGACTTGACTTTTAATGAGAGCGGATCTGTACATAAAATGGCCACTGGAGTCCAGACGGACGCATGAATGGGGAAAGTTGCGCATGGGAATTGGTCCAGAAGTCCGTACCTATAGTTTTTGCATGTTCTTGATCGTCATGTAATGTAACATATACTTAGTCACTTTTCCGGTCAAAATCGCTTAATTTTAAATTTGATCTATTTTGGTATGTCAGTTCAGGTCATTCTGTTGGTAGGGTCAACTTTTCGTCATCAAATCTGAAAGGGCATGCTTGACTGGTAGCATATGCCAAATATCGGCAGAATCGGTGCGGTAGTTCCGAAGATTGCCATCTTTGTTTGAAGGTTTGAATTTTGTCTTGATTGGTGGCGATTAATTTTTCGACAGATTTCCACTTTTCCCCCTGTTTCAACTTTGTAGTTGATGGTGATCTACCTTGAACTCTGCACATATATATGTGGACTCTTACTGCAATAAAGACTAAGTTTACCTGCCTAATGGATAGAGTTAATAGACTGTAAGAGAACTACCATTCGTAGAGGACTATACCTTACACTGACAATTATAACACTGGTAGCCATTGTTATCAGTTTGCACAGACACAAAAATGAACCATTTTGAATACTGATAAAGTTGTTCTTATGTACACGTTAACCATGGCAACGTTTGTTTTTTCGTCGCACAGCCCCATTCAGCAGTCATAATTATGATTTAGATTGTAGTTTGACTCCGATACTTCGCATTCATTCTGGGAACCATTTCGTGGTATATGCATTTACTAATATACTGCAATAAAAGAGAATTCACTGCGTTTGTCCTAGTCCTGCTTGAAGCTAGGACGCAGGATTTAGATCATTTTTGACAGCGCACAGGCAAAATATCAGTTTATTTTTTTGAAAGATAACAACCTACTTTATATTTTTCAAAAATCCAATCCAACTGGCAAAGAGAAATACTTTTTGCGGAATTTTCAAAACAGCATTCGATCAACTATAGCGACTTTTACAAAATCAAATAGTAATTCAACTCCGGTAAAAGAAAAGACTCGCAAGCCAAGAACAGGCACACCTGAGTGAACCCACGTCTGTAAGAGCCTTTAAAAGAAAGAGACTGTCTTAAAATTACAGGTTTAATCTATTTTTCTTTTAGCCCTGGACGTAACATTGGGCATTTATTTCACTATCCATGTGTATAATCTGTCCCACATCACCAGGGGATACTGCCGGTGTAATACATTACAAATGTATAAGTTGGCAATTTAAGGGTTTTTTCGTCATATATGAAAAACTGGTTAAATAATAACAATATTCAACCTAAACGACCCGCATAGGTTCTATATGCAGATTCTCTCAACTGTCAATGTCAGTCAGAGGTCCCCATTTAGTATTGAAAGTTGTCACCGAATTATTATTTAGTTCAATGGTTTTTTACTAAGGCAGCCATATGACCCCACAGGAAAGCATCCCTCGGTCTCTCGCATTCAGACTCGGGAATACGTTGGATTCTGAACAGTACCGATTTTCTGGAACATCATATTTGGACCCGTACCTTTTACATGAAAGAAAATACATTATTCTCACGTCGAGGCTACGACAAAAGAGACGATCACGAGTTTGACATAATTAACTACCCATTTCTGGATAGCAATATTCCAGAAAGACCTCCATACCCGCTATAAATATCTCGACTAACAGCCTTTGCTAGATCCAGTACAAACGCCTCGATTTCAGTCCAAGTAACAGAATATTACTAGACAAGGCTATATACCACCAAACACTTCCATTTGAAGTTTTGTGGAAGCTACTGTTCCATATACATAAACAATAATACAGGCATACAATCAGGTAATTATATATATTTGAATACAGTGCAATACAGGTCAATACAGTTCAATGCATCGTTATATACAAGAGTGAGACAAACCCCAGGAACACGAGTCCAGCTGACCAGGTAATCTGGGATCCGGCCATTCCAGAGTAGAGGAGAACCAGGTGGACGGATTCACCCATTTCGGTGCACGACATGGAGGCCGCAACTACCACATCCTCTTCCCCCCTCCCCCCCCCCTCACATTTGCGAGTCCCCCAATGCCACTTGTTCCACCCGGGATCTTGATTTCCTTCGTCACACTGCTATACTGACCAGATGAACATGTGCTTGGGTCACAACTTATAAGATTCCACAACCGAACTTTCTAGTCATGGTCTGTAGTCGTGTCGATGCCCGGCAGACCACATGAACAGCTGCCTCAATGACCGCGCCACAACGCATAACCGCCAAGAGACACGACAATAAATTTGAAATTCAGAGAAAAAGAGTTTCTCTAATTGCCCGATACTGGATCAGTTACATGTCCTGTACGTGAGAGAACTTCACTATTCATGTTAAGAACATTGTGTGGATTCACATGCCATAATTACCTTCATACACTCGCTAACGTTATCATTTTCCACTGATCACGGAATGAAGAAATGGATTAGAAATTTGCAACTTCTGAAAAATGCCCAAAGCGACAAGAGGTGATCATGACGCCTGAACAGTCCGGTGAATGATCAACCCATAAGGTCGCATCAGCCAATCAGCTGGACAAACATATACCCCCGAATCACAAAAAGTCTTCGAAATAAATCGCTATGAACTGTAGTAATTTAGATCTACCATTTATTAAACATTTTCCCCAACTATAGGGCCTTAACCAGTCAATCAGAACACACAAAATAACTTGTTTGCGCCTTAAAATAAATCGAAGGCCGACGTCTTCTGAGAGTGTTCACGATTGAATACGGGTGTTAAGCTGTGAACACTTATGTTAAAGTTCAGAATGTCAAGTTCAAATCTCGAATGTTAAAATAATGAACTCTTCTTCATCATGCGCTCTCCATCAGAACACCTGCGTTACTGATCCAAACGCTTAAGTTCAAAATTGAACATCGAAGTTAACAACTTGAACACAATTACGCGTTCAATAATTGAACACCTCAGTTTACAGTGTACCCCAGCAAATGTTTCACTTTCTCCAGCAAAAAGGTGAAAGCAACCTGAAAAGCGTTTCGTCGGGCAGGTGAATAATCCACCCAACAGGTGGCACCATTCTACTGGCCAGACGAACCTGAAATAAATCCCAAATGTCCCCGCCCTTTTTAGATTCGCAAATCCTTACCCCACGGTAATGGGGCTAGGTCCAAATCCTTCCTCCCCATACCCACTTATTTCCGATGGAGGTAGACAGCCGCCCAATAGGAGAGTTTTGCTCTATCTTCGTCTTGGGCTAAGGGTTGGTCAGCTTTATCAGCCCTTGGCTGATACGTATGTCCCACCTGGATCCCAACACGAACGCCCTGATGACTGTTCACAGATATTTCCAAGCGTTCCCTTCTTCGCGTGATCCAACAACCTTGGATGCTTCTATGTGTGGCCTGATTCCCAGTGACGGGGAACTCGTGTTCAAAGATATTGGACGGGGGACTGCTCCTCTCCCTCCCTCGTGTTGGGGATCATTGTCACAATAATTAATTGATAGCCCCCCCCCCCCAGGCGGGTCATTGCAAGTTGGATCAGGACGACCATATTTTAAGTCTAGGAGTGCTTGTATTTGATTGATAGCCAAGGTCATTTTGTTGAAGCAAGTCCACGCCCGGGCCCTATGTTCCGACCCCTCCCGCCCCAGAGAGGACTCGGCCGCACTAGTTGCAATTTTTATGTCGACGCCGCCACTACTCGTAGCTTGGAATGGGTCTGCATTTGTTAATGTAATTACAGATGGGTCTTTCAACTCTGTAGAGGAAACCCACATTAACCGAGATGACCCATACAGGTCTTTATTATAAATAACACCAATATATATAGAGTCGCACAATGGGTGGGACAATTTGGTCTGTGCATTTTTATGATCAAGATTTGGGTGGACTATATTATAATTACGCATATGGGCGTCGCTTGGTTGAGAAAAATGGTGCCTAGACGACTCACTGTTTTCATGTACATCACACCTGTGTGGGTCACCACAAATATACATATCACGCGAGAAGTCGCCATAATCAGGGAAATCACACCCAGGTGGCCCACCCCCGAGTGAAGGGTAACGGCGATGATACACATAATGATCGCGCTTAGGTGAGGGGTCATCACAATTATATACATATTTTGGAATAGCTTCCGTGACAGATGACCCTCTCGTGGGACCATCTACTGCCTGTCTATAACTTATTTGGGTCTCTCTTAAATTTTGTTTCAGATACTCATGTCGACGAGCAACTAGCAATTCATCCAGTCTCTTTCTTCAGTCCATCCTAATTTAATCTCCTAACGAGTAAATGTTGATTGTTGGACATGGCTGTCTCGTTCTCTCTCCCCTAAAGTCTTAGTACTTCTGTGGTCCATATGGGCCTTTGCAATTTTGGGAAGAATTCTTGCAAATGAAAAACATGTGGGCTATAGAGTGAAGCAAACTATAAGAAAGAACCCCAATATCTAAATGTATGGAGTTAATAAAAGATAAATATTTGTGCAACACACTTAAGATATTGAGGATATAAAATTGCACTGCTCCCACCAAACATTTGAAGATATAGAGTTATGGCTAAATCCAAATTAAATCTAAATCCCTAAGATAGTACTATTTACAAAAATCACCATACCCCACCCCTCACATCGGGTGGCAGTGGAGATGGTCCTGGATGTTCTAAAAAGGAGTAGCAGCAGACAACAATATTAATTGACCAACAAACCACAAGGTCACGTGGCAGTGTCTAAGATGATGGCACAAATTTTATAAGAGCCAATGTAATAACGGTCACTATTAATAAGTCTTTTATGATTGATGCACATAAAATATCAATTGACAATAAGACTATAATGTTAGATTACCTTACACTTAATAAATGAATTTGGTCTCGGATTTAGCACAAAAATTTGTCATAAATCCAATGTGAAATCTGAGTCGACGATGTTTTCTTCATAAAACCCAAACAATAAAAAAGCTGTTGTGCGAAAAATAATTAAACCATATTAAGCTATATTTTTTCCATAAACCATACACTCACTCGTTCCAATGGGAGGCAATGGGTGTACAAGGTTATCGCCACTAGGGTCAAATGACCACTCCAATATATTAACAAATAATGCCAATTGGATTGCAGATACCACTGAAATAGAGTCTACTCGCAAAATACCATTATAATGGCCAGTAACGTACTATTGTGTGTGTTTATTGTTCAATAGGGGTTTGCCCTATCATGCGAACAGAATAGGCTGTACTGTGTGAAAGTGGTTGAACATTAACACTACTGATCGTTGTTGTTAAATATGACAGCAATTCTGTTGTTGGTAATCAATCCAATAATCCAAAACAATGTCAATGTATTCTCAAAAACATATTATACCAACTATGTTGTTGTGTGTAATTTGCGACACCTGCCCAAATATCTCTGAAGTATTGTGTGAGTAATAGTTAAGTCAAGAGTTTCACCAGAATTTCAATATAAACAATAAAAATAGTTTTGTTTTTTATTATAACTTTATCTATGCTCAAAGAATGAAATCACTAGTAACCAAATATAGCGCTATTGATCACAATACAGCTTTCGGACACGTGGCACTAAATTCAAATTATTTCATTGTCACTTCACTTAAGTGTCTTATGTTGAAGATATTCTTGACAAAGTCAAATTAAATATAAGAAACGATATTCTTGACAAAGTCAAATTAAATATAAGAAACGTTTTTGTTGTATTATATTATTTTCTACAAATCTTTTGATTATTAGCTATACATTCAGCCAAGTGTTGTGCTTTACTATGATTATCGGGAAACTTGACACTTGACCTATTTTGATGTGTATATAGTATATAGTCAGTGTATCACCAGATGTTACCCACGCTCAATACGATGCATCAAACTACACCAAACCTGCAATGCACAAGTAATCACCTGATCCCAAGCCAACCTGAAAATCAATTATATTGCGTGTAGACCAATAAACTACAAACCATGGTTACCTGTAGGGCCCAGCCACAACGAGCTGCAACGCGAACCAGAAGTACAGAATTGGCCAACTTGATTCAAACTAATTAACTTTCTGTTTTATAATAACTCATGGACAACATTTCCCGTGGTCTGGGCGTATTTTAATACGGATAAATATTTTTATACTTTTAACAGGTCCGTCTAAAGAGGCTGTACAAAAAAAAGTACAAAAACAAAAGAAAATAACTTTTTCTACAGGTTACTATTCACAAACACAAACCAAAGAGCCAATGTGCTTTTTTCTCGATTATTCCAGCTAACTCGATGGCAGTCTGAAAATGTCGAAAAGATTCTTACTGAATTAACAAGGAACTGTCAAAACATTCACTAGTCCATCTCACTTCAACACTGCAGGCAATGGCTCCAAAACAATCCAAATTTACAGGAGGGGGAGGAGTACCGGAAGGAACAGCTCCGAGAGAAAAAAAAATAAATTCTTACCAAAATCTGTTAATATGTAATTGAACAAAATTAACTACATATAATAGGTACTATAGGCGTATGTATAAGAGGCTTACTCAATCGAAGCTCACCGTTTAAACTGTTTAAATAAGTGTATGGTGTGGTTGTTGTTGTTGAGAACAGTCTGTTAAATTTTCGGGGGGAGGGGGTGAACAGTAAATTAGACAGCTTGAAAAAACCCTAAATAATTTCAAAATACATAAGATATAATATCTAACGTTTCAGATACACTGGCAGATACAGTTTAGGCCAATCTATTGTTGAAACAAAGGATGAAATTAGCGCGCGGAAAAAAAAAATTCCACACGTAGAAACCTGTTCAAGAAACGTATCAAGCGTCCAGATTCTGACTACCACGGAAGGAAATACGTAAAGGTTTATACTCCAAAAGGACAACGGGTCATTTTACTGAAAATTAAAATAATTAGGGGGAGACCGGGGCTGGTTGGACCAAGGGGCGGTTAGGAACAATCAGTGTGCATGCAGCCATTTTTAATTGCCTCGGATCCAACACATGTGCACATCAGAGGTCACCTTTCTTTATTTTTGCCCTGGTCAACTAAATATTTCACATCTCAAATAATTTCTTCTACAAACTTCAAGACATTTTGAGGAACAATTGTTTGGAGAGATACAAGATAAGGATAATCTTTAAACAGGTGCTTTTGTTTGGACTGGTCCGCTTTTGTTATCTCAATTCGATCTTGATCAATAATGAAGGTGGTGTTGGGGCTAGTTGGAACACTGAAGCTGGGATAAGTTGGAACATGATCCAACCAATTGCTATAAATTGCTAAACCATTAAATCGCTATATTAGCTATGAATATTAGCAAAACCATTCCAGGGTCACGGGGAGACACCAAAATGACAGGGGTTGACCTCTTCACCGGTTTGCTAAAGAGACATGGTAATATTTCCCTTGGAACCTTAGGAGACATCATTTGGTCGAGCAGCAAGCATTTTTTAGATCTGGGTTATGCAAATTAAAGTTACCATTTGTCTTTTTGAAACAAACTATTGTTTGGCTTCAGCTGTGCATTGATGCTTAAAACATAACATGTAGTTCAACTTACCCCAAGGGTGAGTCAACCAGCCCCGTATATGGGGCCGGTTGGAACGAAAAAACGGTCTTTTGTTTATAACCATACACGCTTTTTGGACATTGTTTGGACTTTGTACTGTTGAGTGGTAGAGAGCCCTATGGGTGCACTATGATATGCACATGTAACATTTCAAGTTCACATAACACTTTTGACCTAGTCACTTTTTTTATAAAAAACGTTATCAAAACACGTGGAAAATTGGGATGGTCGAAAGAGGGCGAAAGTTCGATTCGGTTCTGACACCACTGTGGAAGCCACTGTTCCATATACATAAACAATAATACAGGCATACAATCAGGTAATTACATATATTTCAATACAGTGCAATACAGGTCAATACAGTTCAATGTATCGTTATACAAGAGTGAGACAAACACCAGGAACACGCGGGCACGGCAGCACAGCACGTCTTTCCTAGTTGGGTCTTCTTTGTCGCCTGTCTGTCGAGTCCAGCTGACCAGGTAATCTGGGATCCGGCCATTCCAGGTTAGAGGTGGACGGATTCACCCATTTCGTTGCAGGACATTGAGGCCGTAACTACCAGTTTATTAAGTCTGTTGACCGATTTTGTCTTTCAGCAAACAATCTTGTGGGCTTTTCAGGGCATAATTAGAATTCATGCTATAACTGTCTTACGAAAACGATCTTTCGATTTATTATTGACACGGAAATTCTTTTGTGGAGAGAGGGAGAGAGAATGAAGGTTTAATATCGCGTTCAGCAATATTTCAGCTATATAGCGACGATCAAACAAAATTCTAAGTATTCAAGTTAATAAATTAGTAATCCAACACGCATTAAAACTTATACAAAATTAAAACGCAGTCCTCCCCTACCCGACCAAAAAGTTCTTCCAAATTAGTCGCTCGACAAAAAGAATCTCTTACAATCTTCAAATCTATACAGTCGATAAGAATATGTTTCACTGAGAGATCTTCGTTACATTGAGGCTGGCTCTTTTTTTATTAAATGTTCGTGAGGTAATCGTGTATGGCCGATTCTACATCGCCTGGTCATGGCTTGATTGAAACGTTTCTGGCTGTTCAGATAAGTATAGCCTATAATTTGTTTTAACTCGTGAAGTTTGTTATTATTCACAGCATCCCATAAAGATTGAAACAGCTTTCTCACATTAGTAAAGATAGAGAGTCTAAAAGCAACCAGATGGAGACATTGCCTGGCGCGTTGTTGTATGTAAGACAGCGTTTGCATAACGTAAGTTATTTTTTCGCTATTCACCGTAGAGCTCGCTAGAGACGGTGTACTGTCAATTAGTGTTTACATGTAACTATAGACCTTCATTTAAAGCGATGTGAGGCGAGTAGTCGACCAGAACCGGTTTAGACCGGCTGATTACATAATATACCATCTGTATACCTAGACCCAGGAATGAGCGAGAAAGTTCATTCTAACTGAGAAATTCAGCTGGTCAGGACGGGGTCCTGTAAGACGCGAGATACGTCTATATGTAGAGAGTTCTACATGGAAACACTGCGTGCTGTGTATTGGAAATTTATTTGTGCACGATTCTTCCAATAGATTTGGAGAAATTTACTATTTGATGCTGGAGGTATGTTATCCTAAAGTAGAAATATTCCATATTTTCTAAAATAGGCTATATATTCTACTTGGAGAAAGTCTGCATTTTGCGGGCTGAACTGCTTGTATAATTAAATACGTTACTGAATAGATAAATCCAGCATGCAAGTTTAATTGGCCGTCCGGCTAATTCTGAAACGGTTATATGTATGCATTAATAATTTATGCTCGTAGATAAATAATTGAATGCATGTCTAAATGAATTATTAGTTGGAATGTCTATTTAATATATTGCAGTGTTACTTGATGGAATGAACTGGTCTATGCCATATACATGTACGTTGGGATGATCAACACCAAGTCTGCTACTGTACCGTATGATGAATTCGTCTAAGTGTTCCACCATACGACGATCTGTCATTCGACCACAACATTAGCTGCAATGCGTCGATTCAACCTATTGACGAAGTGCAGAATGTAGTGATCTACGAACTGCTGTCAACTGATACTGAGTGATTGGTTCCTGGTGATTTACTGAACTGATCGATGAATACGATTATCGTAACGTAATTGTAAAATCGTACTTACCAAACCGTACTGGTAATTGATAATGAAATGGACTGAATTCGTACTGTTGAACATTATTTGCGGAAGTAAATATTGATATAATTTATGGACGCGCAGAAGTGTCATCAATTCAATATTTCCTCAACTGCTAACTGTGAACTGTTTATACTATCTAGACTGTCAAGCAAACAGATTAGACTTATTCTGTGTTACTGAATTCAAGTAAATGTGATCGCAACCATTTTTTTTTTAGGCAATATATACCCGGGATATCTTGTATAGGCTTATAAAGATTTGTTTTGTATTTGAAAAATACATTGTTGGCTTGGTCTTTGCACGCGTAATTTGTCCAAATACGGGCTTGATCGGAGAGGTCGTAAGCTCACGAATATTCTCGATTGAAGTGGCTGATATTCGTTGCGGTGTACAAGCTATCTATCCGTCATGGCTCGGATTTGATAGACGAACCATGACTTGATTGGGATGATGGAAGGGGCAAGGACGCCCCTCACGCTTATTGGAAAGTAAAATCTGCATTCGCTTTACTCTATTTTTTTTTTTTGCTGAAAATATTGGGGGTCCCCTGCCCTGTTCTGCCGTCCCTGCTGAACTCTGCTTACTCAAGAGCTTTCGTCGCACGTCGGTCTAATCTACCCAGTCTCACAAACAATCCTATATAAAATCTCTGTCTTTGCTTCTACGATATTCAGTTAATCCCAAAATTAGAAAATTATTAAAAATAATATTTTTTTATGTCAGTAGATACATTAGGGAACAATGTGTCACATACCGAGATGTAGGTTAAGGTCAAAGGTCAAGGTCACTGTAACCCCAAAATCATGAAATTGTGAAAAATCATGATTTTTTATGTCTATTGAATAATTGAGTGGAGACGGTTTGTCATCTACTAAAATTTAGGCCAAGGTCAAGCGTCAAGGTCATTATCACCCCAAAATCAGGAAATCATTAAAAATCATGATTTTTTGTATACATTGATAAATTGAGGAAAGACGATGTACAAAAATTGAGGTTAAGGTCACTGTGACCCCAAAATCAAGAAATCATTGAAAGTCACATTTTCATATGCCTGTCGAAGATGAGGTCATATAATGCGATGTTGCATTCTGTCCATTCATCCGTTAACTTCTTGCCCTATGTTGACGCCATTTGACGCCGTTTTAAACCATACAGGCTTTTCTAGGCTGCCCCATAGACCTTTTTGGTGATCACCTGTAAATTGACAGGTACAAATCTATTGGAGATCCAAGATCAAACGTTTACTATTTTTTTTTATTATGTCCCCCCTCTAACTAGAGGGGGGCATATAGCGATCGCTTTGTCCGTCCGTCTGTCCGTCCGTCTGTCCGTCGGGGCGTCTGTCGGGGCGTCTCTACGTCCATCTGTCCGTCCAAATTTCTTGTCCGCGCGATATCTCGGTTATAATTGATGGACAGGATTGAAACTTGCATAGAATGTGGCCAGTGGCTCATAGTTGTGCAGCGTAGATTTTTTTCCGAGTTCCGGTATCATTTTCCAGAGTTATTGCCCCTTTTTCTGAAATCTCTGTGAATGGGACTTGTCCGGGCTGGATCTTGGTTAATATTGTATGAACAAGTATGAAATTTGCATGACATGTTGTCAGTGCCCCACAGTTGTGCAGCGTAAAGTTTCTCCACGTTCCGCCTATATTTTCAAGAGTTATGGCCCTTTGTTCCTGAAATCTCCATGAATTGGGACTTGTCCGGGCTGATCTTGGTTAATATTGTATGGACAATTATGAAATTTGCAGAGTATGTGGTCAGTGCCCTGTAGTTGTGCAGCGTGAAGTTTCTTCACGTTTCGCAGATATTTTCAAGAGTTATGGCCCTTTGTTCATCAAGTCTTTGTGAATTTGGACTTGTCCAGGCTGGATCTCGGTTAATATTGTATGGACAAGTATGGAATTTGCAGGATATGTGGGGAGTGCCCTGTAGTTGTGCAGTGTGAAGTTTCTCCGCGTTTCGCGTATATTTCAAGAGTTATGGCCCTTTTGTTCTTGAAATCTTTGTGAATTGGGACTTGTCCGGGCTGGATCTCGGTTAATATTGTATGGACAATCACACGAGTGTTTACACCAGTGGCACAATTCCTGCACAGTCTAGGTATAAAGTACCACTTTTATATCGACGACTCTCTGCTAAGGAATGCCTGCAAGGAGCAGTTAATCCTAGACACTCAGTTTGTCTTAAGGATATTGACTTCTCTGGGATACATCCCACACGAAGAGAAATCAGAGCTGATTCCTTCACAAAGGCGCAAATTTCTGGGGGTGGAATACGATACGCTACGAGCTCTCGCCAAACCCCCAGAAGATCGATGGCAAAAGATAACAGCGAGGATACCTCAATTCCTCAAGTTATCTCAAGCCAGGGATTTACACTTTGCTGCGATAATCGGCCTCTTGACGTCAACACAGGACGTAACACCAAGAGGGCGGTTGCAGCTTCGTCCCTTAATGATTTACTTCAATCACGAATGGGTCGAAAGGCAGTTGAATCCGTGGATTCCTATAACACCACTAGTCAAACAATGCCTCCAATGGTGGCTGGATCCACTCAACGTTATGCCAGGTGTGTCCCTACTTCCGTTTCGTCCGTCACATCACCTGTTCACGGACGCATCTTAGGAAGGATGGGGAGCCCACCTCGAGTCCAGGTCGACATCCGGGTAATCGAGGAACGCTCGTACCATATAAACGTGTTGGAGTTTATGGCAGTGACACATGCCATCCGCACGTGGGTGAGCGTATTGACCGACAAGAACCTGCTAGTTGCGACGGACAACACAACAGTTGTGTCCTACATCAACAAGCAGGGGGGGAACGAGATCTCCGCAATTACAAAGCCAAGCGGAAATCTTTTTCGGTCTGTGTTGGGACAACAACATATCAGTGTTGGCCAGACACATCCCGAGGGTACTGAACATCTTAGCGGATTCGCTTTCACAACGGAATCAGATAATTCCCACGGAGTGGCAACTTCACCCAGACATACTAAAACAAATAGCTCATGTCTGGGAGATGCCACACATAGATCTGTTCGCCACTCGGCGCAACAATCTACTGCCCCTGTTTATGTCGCCGGTACCGGATACGGCGGCGTTTGCAGTGGATGCACTATCGCAGGACTGGTCAAGGATGGTAGCATATGCGTTCCCTCCCCCAGCTATCCTAGCGAAGGTACTCCAGAAGATCCGCGAACACACATGTGTCGTTTACCTGATTGTTCCGTGGTGGCCAGCAAGGCCGTGGTTCCCGGAACTACTGGGTCTTCTGGTAGATGTACCAAGATAGCTTCCGATATGGCACAATCTACTGCGCCAGCCCAGAACTTCGATATTCCACAGCCAGCCAGGACTGTTCCACTACCACGTGTGCAAATGCTCAAGCAGCACTTTGCTAAGGCAGGATTTTCAGCGGAGGTTGGGCGCCGAATGGCACAATCAATTCGACCGTCCTCTTCCGCTGTATACAACTCAAAGTGGGCAATCTTCGATCTTTGGTGTGGAGAGAGGGATATCAATCCATCCTGCGCCACTATCCCTGAAGTAGCAGAGTTTCTATTGTACCTGTTCAGAGATAGGGGCCTGGTGCCCGCTACGGTAGAAGGTTATAGAGCGGCTATTGCTCAACCTATTCTACTGGATACTGGGATTAATCCCTCGACTGATCCAAACTTATCTGCACTAATCAAGTCATACAAGATAACTGGTCAGTCAGCTGTTCCGAAATTACCTAAGTGGGACTTAGCCTTAGTACTTCGGCAATTAGGAGAGCCACCTTTCGAGCCAATAGAGGCTATTGAGCTAAAATATTTATCATACAAAACTTCGTTTTTGTTGGCTCTTGCTTCGGCAGCTAGAGTGTCAGAGCTGCATGCGCTCGATAAAAGGAACATCAGACACTCTAGGAACTGGAGCAAGGTAGTTCTCACAACGGTTCCTGAGTTTGAGGCCAAGAATCAAGCCCTCTACGATTCCATATCTCGAGAGTTCACGATTCCAGCCTTATCTGATTTTCTTTCGTCCGGTCTTGAATCAGACATGTTAATGTGTCCGGTTCGGGCACTTGCGTGTTACCTGAATCGTACAGAGGAGATCAGAGCGGGAAGGAGGTGTTTGTTCATCCCTTTCGATCCCAAAGACAAACAAGAAATAAGTAAAAACACTATCTCGAGTTGGCTCAAAAATACGATTCGGCTAGCGTACTCCACGGCTACTGATAGGCAAGCCACGCTTGTAAACGGGTCACGAGATTAGGGCATTAGCGGCATCATGGCCTCTATGGACCAACAGATCGGTGACCGACATTATGAGGGCGTGCTATTGGAGGTCAAACACGACCTTTGCCTCCTACTATCTCCGGGACATGACGTTGGCATGTAACGACCTCTATTCCATCGGCCCAATTGTGACCGCACAGCGGGTGTCTGGGGGACCGAGGTCAGCAAGATAGCTACAAAAGTCCAGGCGTACAGTTGTAACCCTGCTTGCGGGTGAGTGCATTTTTTCTCTCGGCCCCTTTCGAAAAAAGGGGGGGGGGGGCGTATCTTGCATCTCAGCCTTGAAGTCAGAGTAGCAACAGAGGTTCCCTGTGTACCATAGGCATACAGGTCATTACTGTTGTATGATCTCATGGGTCCTCTGTGAGGTAGAAGATCTATGATTTCTACTCTGTACTAGTCACTATGTATGGCATTTATCACTAACCACGGATTGTATCAGTTTGCCCACCTACCTTACGGTGGCACTCTATGCAAAGAGTGGAAGTGAGGTAAGTTTTCAGCGCAAAAAACAAAACAAAATTCACAGGTAAATTTTCTGTTACTAAGCTAAAACTTACCTCACTTCCAGTGATGCCCACCCAACCTCCCCGCTATGATACATCCAGACCATGTATCGCAGTGGAACAAGAAGGAAGTGGAATTGTGGGTAGCTATGCAATCAGGTGACCAGCAGGGGAGATAACTGTCATTTAAATTCTTACTGTGGTATTTCATGTAGACAAGAAATGCAAAGAGTGGAAGTGAGGTAAGTTTTAGCTTAATAACAGAAAATTTACCTGTGAATTTTTGAGATTTGGCGTTCGCCAGAGGCTCTTTAGAATGCTGTAGGGAAAGGGACAACAGTGCAAACCGACTCACGGGATAGCCTTACGCTGCATGAAAGTAGTTCCACAGAGATGAGTTTTGCGAAACGTTAGTGGTTGAAAGGCTTTTGTATGTCTATATTTAGTCACTAATAGTCACTATATTTGATCGCTTATCTGCATTAAATATTACTCTGTTCATTGTTTTCCCACAAAATATGAGATTAATACGGTCTAAAGTATGGCAGACTGTTATCGTCACTTTACCAAAGCTTGGACTCTGCTGAGAAAATTATACGATTTAGCTGGTTAGGTGTATATGTGAGATATGCTCTACGATAGCTGTAGTGTAGTGTACAACATACTTCTGCTTTGATAAGAGTATGTCAGGCCAAAACTAGGTCATCACCTTAGGAGAGCATTAAAACTTGAATCTGTGTCTGTGAAAGGCCAGCATTTGTTTGACCCAGGATTAAGTCTATCGTCATAGTGATAAATTATCAGGGGTGCAGATTTTACTAAAGATATCTCCCGCGAGATTACAATGATTGACGGTCGTAAGGGGCTAGATCCACCATACACAATATTTTCCGCAATTAAATGTTGTTCATTTTAGTGTTACAATTTTGTACATGAGTAGCCAATTCCATAAAATATTCTGCCTACATTCAGCTCTGATTGTTCAAAACTGTTCACAGTTAGGTTGCTCTACAATATGTGACCACAAAAGGTCGTCAAGTTTAAAAGTGATTGAATTATTGGATACCTTAACTTACGTATATCTCGACAGTTGAAAATATTTATTTCCACAATACTGATTTCATGTATGTATGTGAGTAGTTAAAATATGTATCTCAACAGTTAAAATATGCATAACAACAGCTCAAATGTTTCCGTAATAAATCTGTATGCCAAGTGTTGATGTATTTCCATAGTAATTCTTTCTTACTTTTGGGGGACATATGTTCATCCCATTCTATGCAGTGCTGCATCTTCTAAGTGCAAGGTGTCACCATTATATTAACATGGTTAAGACAAAGTACCATTATTGATAAGTCAAATGTGATATTCGGGTAATCCACTTCTGTTTTGGCAAATGCTGTGATAGTATGAGTGGTCATTTTCTTGTCATTGGCTAAATATACGTTACGGCCAAGTGTCGCCCATCGCTGAAGGAAAATACAACCCAAACTACCGATATACTTTGATTTTGTTCGTTCTGTTTGAAGTTGTGTTACGTTTAACTTATGTAAATACTGCCTTATACATGTAGAATCCTGTGCAAGAAACTCTGACACATGCGTGATGCGCACGGGCATCGTGGCTCGTGCCTCTTCAGCCGACCAAAATTTGTTATGGTTCGACGTACAACCTATTATATACTGCTACACATGTATAGCTAAATAAATATTGGTTTCCCCCCAAAATATTTACCCCTGCAAAGTTTGTGCAAATTAACATAGTTTATGATTTAACATAGTAGTACAGCAAATCCCTTCTCCATGTTAAACTAATCGGAGAACGCATTAGCCGACTATTGGTTTACTCACTTGCATTACTGATAGAACATTTATTTACACCTCATCAGAAAGATAGTTTACCTGGAAAGTCTTATGTAATTATATTTGTGAAAAATAATGTCAAAATACTTTGAAAGAGCAAAATTCAGCTATTTTGATAGAGTCAAGGTTGGATGAGCACCTACTGTAGTGTCTTATTGGACGGAAATTAATTGGGTAACACACGGTTAGCGTAATGTGTGCAAATTCTCTCATTATAGGACTGCCTTACTTTGGTATGTTCAACTTCATTATGTCGGTACCTTTTAAGAAGGGCCGTTCGCGTCATGAATCCAAACGTTTAATAACTTTAAACGTTTAACTTGCACCAACCAATCAGATGTCATGAATTGACATTTGGAAGACGTTTCCTGTACAAAAGCAAACGTTTGCTGTTGTAACGTCCAATACTTTAGACGTTTCCTGTCAAAAGGCAAACGTTTCCAGTAGTAATATTCGAGACTTTTAAACGTTTCCGGTTAAAGGGAAATCGTTACCGGTTGTGATCGTCCAGTCAGATTTTTTTATTGCTGTCGCGTATGTTCAAACCTCAACATCAACACGTGTCCACTGGCAAAACGTTTGCGCTATGTAGTCTGTTTGAACCAATCAAAGTAACCTTTACAAAAATTCTCGCATATTGTATTCCTCATGCCCACCGTTCATCATGTCCTGCTCAAATTGTCCCGGTGCCAAAGATATTCTTCAAAACCTAATTTGTAAGAATGGCTTTCATTGGTTGAAATACACTTTGCCAGTGGAGATTTGCACGTGTTGGTGTAGATGTTGGAATACACGCGGCCCAAATAAAAAATTTGATTGGACGATCACAACCGGAAACGTTATCCTTTTAACCGGAAACCTTTAAAAGACCCGAATTTTACTACCGGAAACGTTTGTCTTTTGACACGAAACGTCTAAAGTCGCTAATTTACAACTGGAAACGTTTGCTTTTTAACAGGAAAATGTCGGTTCATAACATCTGATTGGTTGGTTCAAGTTTAAACTTTTTAAAGCTTTACAATTTTTAAACGTTTAAGAAGTTAAAACGTTTAAAGGATTCGTTTATGGCGCGAATGGCCCTTCATATACCTTGTCACAGGATGTAACTTGTGATTGCGTTTTAGTCACATACATTCGTGTCTGGTACCACCTGTGCCTAACTTGAAATTAAATATAAAATTGTGCGTTTATTTCATCACAAACTCAGCCCCAAATACCCAGCTACCAGATCTCATTAAAGCCCATAGGCTCTAGTTTTTTTTAATGAGGTTAATTAATTTATTACATAAGGCGTCAAATGGCGTCATCATGGACTAGGAAAGGGCGTCAAATGGCGTCACCATAGGGCAATGGTAGTAAGCCTCCATGGGGCAAAGAGTTAACATTTGTTGTCCATGCGAAGGTATGTATCGGTAACAAACTTTGAATATACCTTACTCGCATGGCAAAATTGAGCCATACATATGAGATCAATTCGTAAGGGGTCTAGGTCGCAGTCCCCCAAAACTGAATCAAGCTTAGCTAACTAAATGTATTGGAATATTGTTGAAATATTCGAAGTTCTTTCCTCTACATCTATATGGTACTGTCCTGTGAAATTGTCTCCCATGTTAGAAACGCTTCATTTAGTTAAACTTGTGAAATAAAAACAATGCATACATTTATTAACTTAACAGGGAGAGGAGTCCTTTATGAACTTCACACCTATTTATTAACTCAAGAACAAAGGTGTACTCCATCACTTTCTTATTCCTTCATGAAAAATTGTCTGTTCTGAAAGGAATTCATTTGCAGGAAAACTACTATTTTCTTGTTTGACTATTGTTGATTTCAATATGGGATATGTGAGCTCTCAGGTCTTGCTTCAAGGTCAATTAGTTACCAAGAGTTAAGCTCATTTTAGTTTATCATTCAATATAAGATATGATATATGTAACATTCTCATACTTGATAGATCAATTGGAATCAAGGCTATTGAACAACCTTGAATTTTGAACCAATGTAATTCAAAATATACCAGCGTATATTGAAGCCCATTGGGCTCTTGTTAACTTGAACCCCTCAGGTTTTCATTCGGATAGTTTTAGAGGGTGCAATTTTGTCCATTTAATTGGGAAGAACTAATTTGAATTTTAACAGGGCTATTGAATTACTCAAGGGTTGATAATAAATCATATTGTGGATTGGTCTTATGTCGCATATAGTTTTCACATATAAAGTATGATGATCATATGGCTATTTTTCAGATTATGGTACTTGTAGTAATATGGCAGGTGGATCTCCATCCCAGACATGCCAGAACTATGGACAGAACAGGGGACCACAAAATGATCCCCGCTGATGATCATCGGGAAAAATCTTGTATTGTAGTACCGTACTAGCATTAAACAGTTTGTGAACCTCTCTGCTTGTGTGTGTTTCTTTTATGCTCTACAGACTCATTTAAGTGCCATTCAATTTATTTTCAGTCCATCAATTCTGTTTACTCAGCCAACACTTGACTGATCTTCATGAAACTTTGATCCGCATGTGGTGCATGAAATTCCGAAGTCTTGATTTGTTGCAAAGCCTGTGGTTCATGGTCTGTAGACCATGGTTGACTATGGCTGACAATGTTATCTTAAATGTCACTAAGGTCAATAACAATGATTAAAAAAATAACTGGTTAAGTGACAATGGTTTAAATTCCCGTGAACTACGATCGATCATCATGTCGCAATACGTTGTCAATACCATATTCGAAATAAAAACTTTTCAACACCCACAAGGTGATTGCTGAATACCTGTACTTTCCATGGCACTGGTATACACTATTAAACAACTCGCTCATATAAGGATATGGCACATGTCTTCCTCGATAATTGCGAAGTGCCAATTGTTCTTCCTTGTCGTACAACAGAATGTTTTCGGTGCCATTCTTTTGGACATTTGCAAGGTTTTTAAAAGCCCTATTTCATGTGAAGCATACAGAAACTGATATCGATTGTGGTGATATTACACAGAAATGCGAGCAGACTTGTAACTGGAGAAAACTGCCAATATCCTTTCCTTTTGTTTTGAAGAGATAGGTTGAAAGTAAAAAAGGAAAGAATTACAACAGTCCAGTCTGTCATTCATAATTCAGTCCATTAGAGAAAATCCACGTCCATTCTCCAAAGACCTATTCCATATAACAGTATTGGCACCAAATTCAAAAAGACAATCATACAATATATACATAAACATAGGCTTGTCTTCTGCAAGAGAGAAGCGTACAACAGTTTTCAATGATGATAAAACCTCGTGATGTTCCAAAAATATAAAATCTGTATTGCTGACCAGTATTCTTAATCCATAATAATCGTTATTAAGTCCTCTAGAGAATGATGCTTTGATTGTGACTGTTCACATGATCACCATGAGGATCTTGAAGCACATGCGTTAAGCGGAATTAAACCAGTTATGAAACTGAACGCTCTAGATCTTGCACGTCGAGCTCGTATTTTGGTGGAATAGTCCTGTTTTGTGAATTCTGCAACAATGTTTTGTGACGTTGATTAAAATCGTCATATTCAACACATCATGCAGCAAATGCTACTAAGCAAGTTTTGTATATGCCATATGCAGGTCCCACTGGAATATTACTGTCCAGAAAGGGATAGTTTATGATGCTGAAATTGTAGTCCTCTCTTTTGCCATAAAGTAGATGAGAGAGAATGCCTGCTTCATTTTTATGGAGATCTAGATCTAAATATGATGTGCCTGTAGAAGTCTGAAAGTATGGGTAGTGAGAAGTCTGCATGAAGTGGTAGGGTGAGACTGGGGTAAAGGTACAGACTGTAGAAGTTGGACATAGGGGTCTGAAATTATGTGCAAAACTGTCAGTTATGCAGGAAAATGAGAGAGGGTAGTTGGGTAAAACTTTAAAATATGTTCCAGTGGCGTCTAGCTTGGTGACTCCATTCAAAGGGCACCACAAGAGAGATCGTTCAGTGCCATGCCATAAGATTCATAACATGGCTCAAAGCATCACCATCGCAAATGTTATTTACCTATGCACTTTTGGTTATGGTTTTTGTTATGGTGGATTGCCCGAACTCGGACCTCAAGCAGTGGTGGGCAAAAACTTCGGTTTCTTACAAGGCACACTGGAAGAGAAACCTTTAATATCTGCTGTCAGTATCAGGCTTTACCATCTGATCAAAGATAGTGCCACGGCACTGCAGCTCATCTGGCTGTAACTGGCAAAAGTAGCTGCAGGAATTTTTACTAAAGAACTGAGTTTCTAACTTGAGTTGTTTTCCCCTGAACACTAAATGATCCATGCAGTAATTTCATGAGATTTCATAACAAAGTTTCACGGAAAATTCAAGATGAGGCCATATTGGATTTTCGATATGGACCAAAAAAAGGTATCTTGCACAACAGGACCACAAGGTAAACCTGTGCACCCAATTGGACAAAGATCCACGCAGTAATTTCCTGAGAATTCATGATAACATAAATTTCATGGGAAAATTCAAAATGGTTGCCTGGTGGCCATATTAGATTTTCGAATCAGACCAGAAAAGATATCTTGCACAACTAGACTCCAAGGGAAACCTGTGTATCAAATTTGAGAAAGATCAAAGCAGTAGTTCCTGAGTAATCGTGATAAAGTTTCAACGGGAAATCCAAGATGGATGCCTGCTGGCCATGTTGGACTTTCGAATCAAATCACAAAAGGTATCTTGCACAACTAGACCCCAAGTGGAAACTGTGTACCAAATTTGAGAAAGATTCATGCAGTACTTCCAGAGAAATCACGATAACAATGTTTCATAGGCAAATCCAAGATGGCTGCCTGATGGCCATATTGGATTTTCGAATCAGAGCAAAAAAGCTATCTTGTATAACTAAACCCCAAGGGGAACCTGTGTACCATATTTGAGAAAGATCCATGAAGTACTTCCTGAGAAATCGAGATAACAATGTTTCATGGGGAAATTCAAGATGGCCGCCTGGTGGCCATATTGGATTTTTGAATCGAAGCAAAAAAGGTATCTTGTACAACTAAATCACAAAGGGAACCTGTCTACCAAATTTGAGCAAGATCCATTCAGCAGTTCCTGAGAAATCGCGATAACATTGTTTCATGGGAAAATTCAAGATGGCCGCCTGGTTGGCATGTTGGATTTTTGAATCAGACCACAAAAGGTATCTTGCACAACTAGACCCAAAAGAAAACCGGTGTACCAAATTTGAGAAAGATCCATGAAGTAGTTACTGAAAAATAATGACAAGATTTCACTGGCAAATTCAAGATGGCCGCCATGGCGGCCATATTTAAAATCATATCGACACCGCATGAACAAATTCTGATTTACTCATTGGGGGGAACATGCATGCCAAGTTTCAGCTTAATCGGTCAAGCGGTTTCAGAGAAGATGTTTACACACGACGGACGACACATGACGGACGACGGACGATGGACGACGGATAATCAGGCCATGACATTAGCCCATCGGGCCTTCGGCCCAGATGAGCTAAAAAGGGATAGCAACACTCCGTTAACCAACAGAGAAGATGACAGCGATTGCTTTTTATGGTTCTTATAACGATATAAAGAATATATTCTACCATGCTTGGCTGGAAAATAGGCCTACCTTCTTGGAGTGAACTACCGGTAATCTTGTGGTATCACATGCTGGCAAAGCTAATTGATTAGGATTGGAGGTAATGTTTCTTTAATCCATTACCAAAGAAATTTCTTCTTGTATGCTTGGTGTTGCTGGGATGGCCTGCAGCTTTTCAATCTTTGAAAATATCTGCTAAAAACTAATCCGTGTGAAAACAAATAGCTATACTCTCGGACGGGAGACTTCTTCGAGTAGGACTCCTTGACCGTTAATGTATTAGGGACATCTTTTTTCACACAAATCAATGAAATCTGGGTCAATGTCTACGCCCCTGAAATCAAAGGTTGTGGTTTTAGCATGGGATAATGGCTTTTCAACAGGGAATGATGCAGTAAATGCCACTAGATGAATCAAGTCCTGTCCACATTTGCCAAAATTATTCTTTGGGGTATTGTGATCATGCATGCTCGTTCATCAGTCTGTTTTACCATTGACATCACAACTGCAGAAAGAGTATACCTAGGTACACCAAACTTGCATCACATGGTCACAAAACAATATCAATAATCAGTTACTTAAACACAATCCTTTTCAGGTCATCGGGTCAAATTGTCCTTTTGGCATTATTTAATTGCCACATATCTGGATAATGAATTTACCTAAAAGCAGCATAAACTTGCACAACACATGTTTGTGTTCATAAAGCAAAATTAGCATTTGGCTTGTCAGCAACTGCTTTATCAGCAATATATAAAACCAGATTTAAATACCTCTAACACCGAGAGCTTTCCATGTTTTACCTACAATATCAAATCCTGGGATGGAATATCTGAAAATTGCCAAACATGTATTTGATATTCAATCTATCCATATTTCTATTTTGCGAGATGGAAAGCTGAAATATGGGAGTGATGTAGAGCTTTTCAGTTTTCTCTCTTCAGTTTGACATTTGCGCCCCAAGGAAGTGCATATGGAGTATATCTCGCCTGATAGCATTTGCTAGATCATGTGGAGACTTTGACGATATTAATCAATACCATACACTGAGTATTACTGCAGAAATTTTTTGGAAAATATTTTGGAAGAAAAAATACCAAAAATAATATAAACTTGGGGAGAAGACAATTACCAGAAATGTAGCTAGAACCCACAACGATGAAAAATTGCGTATTACTGGGCTCAACGATGCATCTAACCTATTGAGCTAATAAATATCAACAGGAACTTAATTGGTAAGTACATTTGTGTCAACATGGCGACCATTAGAGGCATGCTCCAGGGGATAGTGTATCACTTGAATAAGTGTACAGGATAATGTGAGCTCCCAAATTATATGAGCGTATGGCTTCAGGGAAAAGCTTAGTTTAGGAGATTCAGGGTGAAGCTTGCTGCCCCAAGGATAGAAACATGCTCTCCAAGGATAATGTATGGGTTCAATAAGTGTAGTCAAATGTAAGCATTTAGAATATATGAAAGTTGGTGGGGGAGGGGGGGGTGTGCTGGCCTTAGTTTGGGAGACATAGGTAAGACTGAAAAAGTATGGACAGCAATGTTTTGTAACTCAACAACTTGGTCCTGGGATACCAGGGGTGGGGACATACTCCCTATGGGTAGTAGAGGAATTCAAGAAGTGCAGCCAGATGTAAAGATTTGGAATATATGAAAGTTTGGCAGGTCAGGCTGGCCTTAGTTTAGGACAGTAGGTAAGACTAAGAAGCTGTGGATAAGAAAATATTTAAAAAAATTTTAGTCTTAAATTTAAACATTTACTTAGTCCCGAGGGGGTGGAGAGATGCTCCCTGAATGTAGTGGATGAGTTCAATATGTGTAGCCCTTTAAGCATTTGAGCAATGAGAATTTGATGGTTGAGCAGGCATTAAGATCAAACTTTAACATTTACTTGGTCCTTAGGGAAAAATTTCTAAATCCAAAATTTTAACATTTACTTCATCCTGCAGATAGACAGACAGACAAATAGACAGATGGACATCATTGTGGCACCTATATCGAGCTTTCTGCAGCTAAAGTTACAGGCTCAATAAAAATGAATTCATTTGGATAATATATATGGTATATATGTAAGTGTTTATTTATTGAAGGTTCTCAAGAAGTTATAAACTGTTCTTTCAATGGGCCCTCCAAAACAAAAAGTACACAAAATATCAAATGTCATAATTAATAATTATTCAAACATCTCACAAGAATAATCACACACTCGCAAGCTAGATTACATTGTGTGCAGTCTATATCTCGAACAGTTTTCTATCTACAGTTCGAATTGTTAGCGAGTGAATACGCTACAGGCAGACAATGTCTCGAGTAACAAAATGAAGATCGAAGTCAAAAAGTTACTGGCATGAAAAACAGAAAATCACTGAACTGTTCGTGTGCAGTCTATATCTGTGAACGTTTTCTATCCATAGTTGCAATTTTTTTGTAAGTAGATATACTAGATGAAGACAATATATCACATTCCGAAATTGAGGTCAGAGGTCAAATTACAAGCGTCTAGTCCTGTTCTATATAACAGTATTAGCACCAAATTCAAAAAGACAATCATAGTATACATAAACATAGGCTAGTTTCCTGTAAGAGAGAAGCGGTTAACAGTCTCTATTGCTTACAAATCAGATAATCATTGTAAATTAGGGCACAATGGCCTAATTGGCCTATACAAGTAGACTTATGTAACCACCCAGAATTGCAAAGCAAACATCTGTGGGTACGAGAAGTGAGCAAAATCTTCACGCGGATTCAGCAATTATATGTTTTTCAAGTTGTTAGCACTCATTTACTTAACACGAATAAAACATAATTCATAGCTTGACTTTGTATAATATTGCAGTTATATGTTAATTATTCCTTACTCGACTGTAGGTAAATATGAAAAATTTTGAATACTACGTTGATCAATTTAACATGAAACTTAGTAAAGTTGAAATCTGATGTCATTGATTGGTTTGTGGGATATAGTGCCCTTCTTCACTTTTCGACCAAATCTTCTCACAAATTAACCAATGAAATGAATTATCATTAGTAGAATACTAAGAGAAAACCCTCAAAATTTGAAAAAAAATCAATATTTCATCTACTAAATAGCACAGAAACATCATCTAATCATACGAAATATGTGTATAAAGTTTCATAATCATCTAATAACAACTGCAGCAAACTACAAATAAACATGTATTATTAAACATGTATAGCCTCTACATATACAAATTCGCCTAAACAGAAAACTCTCATCATTAATCATATTTTGGACACAAATTTATATTTCATCTGTTAAATTGCACAGGTATATTCTTTAATCATATAATCATAAGAAACATGTAAACCAAATTTCATAATCATCCAATGACAGCTGACAACTGCAGCAAACTTTAAGTACAGATGTATATGTGCACTTGAGCTAAACTTAAAATTCTTTCATAGGGATTTTAACATTAGAGCACTTCAGGGGTAGTCCCTGCATGTGGAATACCACCCTCCACCCCGCCCCTTCTCATATTTTTTTTTAATTTAAAAAAAATTGTTGAAACTTTCTAGATTTTTATTGAATTTGTTTAACTAAAAACATGATCATAACAATGAATAAATCACATCAAATATCAAACATCTATGACAATGATTTTTTGACATCACAGCCAGTAAACACAACCAAAGATAACATGGCCATATTACACTTTAATATGAGGCTGCATTAACTAAGGGAAATAACACCCTAGATAGGCATTTTGAAGTTGGCGTATATAACACAATGCTATTTTATGGATAACAACTTCTTCACTGCTATGGAGCTGGGAAAGGGAAATAACTCCTATATCATGTTGTAGTATTTTAACAAATGGACTTTCCTTATTGACATGATTAAATAGTAGAAGTATTCCTGGTTAACGAAAATGAATGTGATATTGAAAAGCAAATAGAGCATTAGGTACTGAAACATGGCTATTAAAATGTCACTATAGGCAGTTGAAATAATTCCACTAACTTTAGACGTTTCATCCCATGTTAAAGAGAAACAAAATTTCTGCAGAACAATGATTTCTGAAGAAATAGTACAATTGTACATGAACATGTATATATTGAAAAAAAGTTACTTATAGCAGATGGGACAAATTTCTTATTCATTATAAAATTCATTTATTGATATAATAAATAATGTCTTCTCTGCATGTTACCAATATTTGTGAAATATTTTACTTTTTCAGCAGGGAATTAGAAAACATATCCATCAGCAGTAAAAATTTAGTTTTGTGATACAATGTAAAATTCTTATCAGATGTACTGCAACTACGCTGGAATTCGTTCTCCCATAACATCATATTATATACATATACCTTGTGCTCTCAGTTAAATAGTACACCCCCAGTTTTGGAGGTTACAGGTGATAAAGTAAACACTGGATTACTCTGGTCATGGAATTTACAAATGCTCTAAACAGATACACCTAAGTCAATTATATTCCTACGAAGTAGGCTACAGATCGCAAATTGTCCGGTAATGAGTGAGTCCATCCGAATCCTTTCGTCGGCAAAATAAGGAGAACCGTTAACATTAGAACCTTGATTTTTGGCATGAACGTGCATTAGGGCATTGTTACCATCAAGTTCTCATCTGAAATAATTCCGATTATAATTAGATTTATAATTAACACTTCAGTATATTGTTATAGATACATGTTATCTGTAGCCTTTAACGTGTATCGTATTTCACATCCAAACATTTCATCATTGCCAAGAAAACTGTGGTCCGTTTTGCTCCAGCGTTTTATGGCATTTAATGAGTATCAGTTACTGTCCGTCTAAAAATACCCTGTCATTGAAACACATTCCACTATGCCACATCATGGCCCTATTACTGACTGAGTGAGGTTAATCATTATTATCTTGTGCATAGAAGGTGTTGGTCTTCAGTTGAATTACCGTAAACTATATAAATGCTACCTTCTACTATAGTACTATATATAAAAATTTGTTGTATTGTTGGGAAAATAATGTGATTCAAAAAGTTGTTTTGATCCTGGACAAGGGCACTGAAAACCATTAAAGAGATGTAAATGTATTTTCACACGTAAAGCTTGAAACCTACTGAACCTATATTATTCAATCTGTTTCCTTTAATTAAAAAATTGTAAAATTAAATCGGCGATCGTTATTTATTTTGGAATGAAGGCGCATTATGAGACTGTTACCAACAAGTTCTGAGCTGACCTAATTTTGATGAAAATTTCTGGTGATTTTTGATGAAAATCACTGGCAATTCTGACTTGGGTGGTGCCCATCTTAATATAGGCAGGATTTCAACTGGGGGTTTGGATTTCCAAGAGTTCAGATCGCGTCCGAGTCCTAATGCCTACTGTACTTCGTAGGTCCTGTGACGTTAGTCACACTGCTCATGTTTAAACAAGATGCCTGCAATTGGCCCTATATAGGCAAGTAAACAGAGCTATTGACTTAGGTAATGCTTGTGTGTGTAATTCTACCTAATATAGGAGGTCTACTGGAAGGGATGTGTGTATAAATCACCAAATTACATACTGTAAATACAAATCTTGCAAGAATGGAGGTTTAGAAAATTAGTATTTCTTGCCAACATAATAAGCTTATAAGTATGCCTTAAATTATTTTCTTGTAAATATATTGAATGTACTGGATAAAGCTTTTATCACACAACAATTTATGACATCCTCTCAGGAAAACACTCTATGGCAACCACAGAATGGTATCCATATTGTATTCATGGTCTAAAACAAAACGAAACTGACATCTTGGCATACTAGAGAATATAAGAAAATATTTAACTTCACTATAGACATGATGGTGCAAAATATAGTTAAAATAATTGACCAAACTATTTGCAGTAGCTGAATAACTTGACTCTTTTCTTCTGCTCTTCCTCTGAAAGCCTAAAGCAATTCATTAAACAACCACTCACCTTATCAACGGCACTACTTGTGGTCAAGTTTTCTCTCAGTATTAAAACAGGACCATTACACCCTGCAGGTCTACATTACCCCATGAAGAAAATTATGATAATAAAAGTGACGAAAACCTCTAGCTATGGATTATTTACAACAATTGGCCATTTTTTTTATTTTTTTTTACATTTTTTGCTCTATTATTTGGCAATGTAAACTATTAATCTGGCCACTGTTCGGAAAATGGGTAACATAATATTGTGCTGCATCACAAATAATCTGATACCAAATCACAGAAGAAAACTTCTTTGTAAAATTGACAATAATATAGTATAAGAAACATTGCAAAGGAATATTCTTTGTAATTTGTTCCTACGACGTCACAGCTATGATGACAGTATTATTTTTCATTACAACTAAATGCTAGAACATTTGTGGCATATGTATGTTGGCATTTTATGTTGCTCATTGGATAAACAGTCAGAGAAGTTGATTCAAATAAGTCTGTGAAGCACCTAGATTTGACGAATACGCGTGGGTCTGTGGAGCACCTCATGCTGGTTTGATGAAACTGCAATTATTGAACAGATAAACCAAATAAATATTAAATAAACTTGCCAAGTTAACATTCAAAACACATTTAAACAATTCGTGCACAGAAGTAAATGTAACTTTTCATTTTTTTATTCCTGTGTAAAGCTGTAGCCACCATTTCAGAAGTGCCAGTCCATTTTCCTAGAACTTTATTGTGGGGTCTATAGACTGCCTATGCCCCAGAAACTTTAATTTGATAGATGCCCAAAAATGCATTCTAGGTGATATCAAGGAAATAAAACCATAAAATACTACCAATTAATTAAATATGTCTTTTTTCTTATTTCTTGTTGTAATAAATAGTCCTTATGAAAGAAGTTGTTTCAATGTAACCAGACAATGAACACAAGTATGCATTAATGTCATTCAAGTATAACGAACCCATCCACATTCACAACCCATCCATCAAAATGCCTTCTAAAATTTCACTCACTCAGATTTGCTTTCAAATTGAGACTAACCATCCAAAATACAGATGGACAGGTCTCAAGCTAAGGGCATGGTCTTGTATTTCATGATATTTTTCATATCACCTCACAGATTGCACTTGATGAAAACCTTTAAAACAATAACGTATGTAATTATCCTTACATGTTGACATTTCTCCAACTTGAAACCAATTTTCCTGATGAACAAAGCACATCAAAAGTTCACTTGTATCCAGACTCAAAAGAACATCATCATCATCCAAGTCAGCCCCACTGGTATACAAAACAATTCGATCGATATTGGACAGGCCAAGCTATGTCTTTGCTAAGGCAGAAAAAGAAAAAATCAATCACTTTTATACATCCATATCATTCATGATTTGCTGAATTTTTAATTCAGGATTACATCAGACCTCAATTTAAGGTGATAACCTGTATTCAGGTTGCCTGACGATTGACACATGAAAATAATGGTAACCTATTTTCAGGTCCCCATTATAATTCTGACCAATAATATGACAATAGGATAATAATTATGCAATAGACTGAGGCATATACATGTGAGGTATAAATATGTACAGTAATTAATCTTGATCCTGCCTTTGTCCCTGTCAACATATTTAAACTTGATAACATGTACTGATGTTAATGAATCCCTCACCCATCATGGCCACAATCAATAAATAAATAAATTTAGTATGATTGCCCATTGCCCTCAAATTAGAAATATCTTCAACAGCTAAAGTTAAGCCAATCATAACAATATATAACACCATGACATTGTTGTAATATCACCCAGATATTAATTTTTGGTTAAGAAATTAATGAGATACATATACCTGTTCTTTGTGTTATTCTGTATGCAGTTAATTTTGTATGTATTTTATACATGTATATATACCAGAAGTGGAATTAATATTTGAATGAAATAATCAGAATATGTTCACTTTTTACGTCTACTCAGGAAATGAAGTCTTTGTTTCTAGAAGCTAAATCATTTTAGACACATTCCTGACCTGGTCAAGGGAGATAATTTTGTAAAAAAAACATATATAAATCCACACTGGTGCAGACAACAAAGTTTTATGACCTTTGATGATATTCGTGGAGTATGCTGCAGAACTTCAACTTCCATGGATCTGATATTATCCAAACAATTCTATTCTACACCCTACTGAATCTACAAGTATGATCACAGGTAAAAACCGCCGGTCACGTGTCAAGTCACAGTCAATGGTAGGTTTTTTCGGTGCTTTCGTTATCAAGCGTGGGCGTGTCTGACCAGACAACAGTGACCATAGCCGAAAATGAACGACTTTCAGCATATCGATGACAGGTATGGTTACTCGTGTCCAGCCATTTTTTGAAGGAGAGATATCGTACTATATTGTCACCAAATATAGAGTTTTTACTATTTCAAGTTAACAACAAAATTTGCAGCGAGAGGTGTTTTTAGATGTTGGTAGACCGTCCATGATAGGTATTACATCGAATTATAGTGTGACAAAATAAGCACAAAATGAACATGTGGGAACTTACTACCTGCCTCATGTAGCACTGACTCATTCATCTCTCGATTCTTTCCACTTGTATGTGTTTGAGAGGAATATGAACCATTAATAGTTTATTCTCTGTCTGTCTGATATTACGGCAGTCCATGGTATCGTCATCGACAGTCGATGGTAGGTCAACATGCACTTGTGAATGATGCACAGAGAGCACATCGTTTGATCTAATGATTCGCCAAATGAACTGTTGCCAAGACAAATGATAGCTACCATGGACTGTCGACATATCTGATATATAATCATATGTTGCCTCATTATAACATTGCAGCTGTTATGCGGCTTCAGTATGAAGTGATACAACATAAAGCTCATGGTCGCATGACAAATGGACTGGTGCATTCACCTATAATCATACCTGTCGATTCAGTAGCGTGTTCTACATGATATTTTTGCCATACAACCGATAAACTAGGTCCCTTCATTTATGTGTTCTAGATGCAACAGCTATTACACAGCAATTATTCTGAGTGAAGGAATGAAGTCTCACATGGTTGTTTTGAGTTAAAACAAATGACTCGCAACTCACCCTACTCCTCAACAATGATTTTGCGGCCAAAACATTAGTCAATTTCATTAGCAGACCAGCCAAAACATATATGCCACTGTAGGAGCCGGAATTTGAGTCTTATTGCCATGCAAGAACATCTCATACATTCAATGAAGCCTTCCAGACAATATTCCAATTTTACTGTGGGTTTTAACCTGAGACAAGATGGCTGAAAAACAACAAGGCCTGACCTGGAGAGAAAAACTGAAATGGTCTAAGTGCAACAATAAATCGGAAGCAAAAAACCTGTACAATGAAGTCCCAACAAGATCTACGGCAAAGAAAACTCCTACCCTAAACTTAGGAATACAAGTGGGGCGATCAGCGATACGGATTTGATATTTTTTGGAACATCATGATGTCTTGCCAGCATCATTGAAAACTGTTGACCGCTTCTCTCTTGCAGGAAACAAACCTATTTTTTATGTATACAATGATTGTCTTTTTGGATTTGGTGCTAACACTGTTATATGGAATATGGAATAGGTCTTTGGATTATGGACGCGGATATTCTCTAATGGACGACGGCTGGATTATGAATAACGGAATAGACGCTTGTAATTGCATGTACACTGACAGGGTCTGTTGGGCTAGGCAATATTCTAGCAGCTGTAAATTCCCAACCCCCGAGCTTAAGGTGCTTAGGCAAATGTAATGCAAGCAAAATGCAAACTAGTCTCTACAGCACTTCAGGCACTGAATGAAGATGACATGCGGGGAATGAAATTTGAAATTTGCAAAATATACCTGTGTTTGAACAGCAATTTGGCATATATATGGATGCAGTGTATTCTAATCTTATTTATTCGGCGATAGGAAGATCTCTATATCAGGCAGTCACCAGGTCACACATTTGGTTTTGCACAAACTGCAACAAAACATAAATGTATTATCAGTTGTTTGCAGGAGCAAATTGAGTCTAGTTGTGCAACATACTTTTTGTGGTTTGATTTAAAAATCCAATATGGCCACTAGATGACCATCTTCGATTTCCCAATGAAACATTGTTATCGTGGTTTCTCAGGAACTACTACATGTATTTTTCTCAAATTTGGTACACAGGTTTTCCTTGGGGTTTACTTATGCATGATACCTTCAGACATTTGATTCAAAAATCCAATATGGCCACCATGCGAGCATCTTGGATTTCCCCATGAAACTGTTATCATGATTTCTCAGGAACTACTGTATTGACATTTCTCAAATTCGATATACAGGTTTCTCTTGGGGTCTAGCTGTGCAAGATACCTTTTTTCATCCGATTCGAAAATCTAATATGGCCATGAAGCAACCATCTTGAATTTCCTCATGAAATTTTGTTATTGTGAATTGTCCGGAGATTGTTGCATGGATATTTGTCAAATTGGTTACACTGATTCCTCTTGTGGTCCACTTGTTCAAGATAGTGTGAGAGTGAAACCGTAGGAAATTGAGGAGTACCGTACTTATCACAAGCTGTGTACGCAGAGGTATACCTAGAGGAATAATCATCAAATATGCAAATGCAGAGAAGTACTCCTCACTACACTGCACAGACTCTATGTTATGAAGCCTTCTACTCCTCACTACACTGCACAGACTTCTAAGCCCCCTACTCCTCACTACACTGCTGGAACACAGCCTGAAATCTCCTACTCTTCCCTACACTACTCTACCATCTGCCTGCCTACTCTACCATCTGCCTGCCTACTCCTCTGGGTACACTGCAACTTTGACATAGTTCCCCTTGCAGAGCTACACCTCTTACAGAACCAATAAGGCTGATCTTCCACGGGGTCGAAAAATAAATATACATATATACAATTAGATTCAGATAAGAATATATACATAAGGGTAAAACAATATATATATAAATATAAAAGTAGTCAGCCAATTAAACTTAAAAATAGGTTAAAATGACTCATATATTAGATAACAGTGATTTATAATAATTGGTTTTGAAAGACTTTACGCTCGGTGCGTTTTTTAGTTGTAGTGGTAAAGTATTCCATAAAGAAGCACCGGAGTAGCTGAGACTCTTCCTGTACAGTTCTCTGAGTATAGCAGGAAGATAAAAATTGTTGTGCGATGCTGATCTTAAAGATCTAGTGCTCATCACATTTGCTTTGGGGAAGCGGTCATATAAATAAGTTGGGGATAATTTGTTAAGATATTTTGTACATTAGTGTACCCTTATGATACGAAAGCCTTTCTTTTAGCGGGAGCCATGCTAATTCCTTGAACAAAGGCTTGGTGTGGCAAAGCTGGTCAACATCACAGACTAATCTAACTGCTTGTTTTTGCATTCTAAATATTTTATCAAAGTTATGCTGATCGCAGTTTCCCCAGACAACACAATCAAGAGTAGGTAAAATATAGCTAGTATAAAATGCCTTGCGAGCACGTAAAGGTAAGAGTTGACGAATACGTCTGAACAGGGCTAATTTCTGTGCTAGTCTACTCGCAATGTATTTGACATGTGGTGTACAAGATAAATTACAATTTATGTGGACACCAAGAAGCTTTTCATTTTCTGTTTTCATAAGCGGCTGCCCATCCATATAGAGATCCATATCTTCCTTTTCAATGTGTGCACGTTTCTGATGGGATGTAAGCACCATTACATTTGTCTTCGAAATATTAATTAACATTTTGTTTGCCCTGCACCATGAAGACAGATGAACAAGGTCATCAGATAGCTTATTTTCTAATTCTTGCACTGTTTGAGCAGAGGTATGGACTGTCGAGTCGTCCGCATACATATCTGTACTACATTTTAGATGCAGAGGCAAATCGTTAATAAACAGTATGAAGAACAGCGGACCCAATATAGATCCTTGTGGGACACCACAGGAAACTGGTTTTATATTGCTGTTTGTTCCACAAATGTTCACAAACTGCTTTCGATTTTGTAAGTACGATTTAAAGAACTGTAGTGTATCAGAACTACAACCATAGTCTCTTTCAAGGAGAATCTTATGGTCAACAAGGTCGAAAGCTCTGCGCAAGTCTATAAATACGGCTCCAACCAGTTTGCCCTTGTCAATCAAAGACCTCCAGTTGTCTAGCAGTTTAATCAAGGCACTTTGGCAGGAATGGCCAGCCCGAAAACCAGACTGACAATGGTAAATTAATGAATAATTAGTTAAAAAGGCGTAAAATGACTTGTGTATATGCCTCTCTAAGATCTTTGATATGATCGGTAAAACCGATATTGGTCTATAGTTTCCTACTTCGGATCTAGACCCGGATTTAAAAATAGGAGTGACCTTAGCAATCTTCCAAAGTGAAGGGAAAATGCCCTGCTTTAAGCAAGCATTCATTATATTCGTCCGAGGCGTAGCAATGTCGCTAGCAGACATTTGAATAAATTTAGGGTTTAAACCGTCTACACCTGTTGCTTTGCTGCTGTCAATGTTTTCGAGCTCTTTTTGAACCTGGTCAATGGACATAGGTGGTATCGAAAACAGCGTATCAGACGGAAGCCGGTCTTCAACAAACCGCTTTATCTGCTCGTGGTTAAATAGATCATCGGGAAGAGACGTGTCGGTTACTAGGTCAGAAGCTGAGTTTGTAAAAAATGAGTTAAATTCATCAGCAACATCTTCAGGCTCTAGGAGTGTTTTAGCTTCGTCCTTAAGAAAAATAAGCGTTGGCATATCTTTTGCGCGTAGAGTTTCTTTCAGACAAGACCAAAATTTGTTAGTTTTGCTGTTTTCATCTATCAATTTTGTGTAATATTCACGTTTAGCTTTACGCTGCAGGAATCGCGCACGGTCCCTTAGTGCTCGATATCGGGTGTTCTCTCGCTTTTGATCACACCGATCACGGAGACCTATAATTTTATGAATTTCCTCCGTCCACCAATCAGGGCGCTTTGCGTGACTGACACGCTTCACCTTGACAGGAGCATGCTCGTCAACCACTTGCTCAAATAAGTCAATCCAAGTGGCCAGCATATCATCATATCGTCAAAGCAATCAACCACTGACCAGGGGACGCTACTCATGTCAGATTTAAAATTGTTTACCTCGAAATCTTCGGTACACCTATATCGTATAGGCTTGTGATCAGACGTTCTTTTACGTGAGTTGTGTTTAAAATTTGCATAAATTAATTTATGATCACTGATATTGTAGTCAAACATCTTTGACTCGTTAATTTTGTCCGGTTCCGAGGTAAAGATACAGTCGATTATTTTTTCTTTATCGTCCTCAATACGAGTTGGGGAGTCAGGCCATAGCACGACATCAGATCCAGCCAATCGCTGTTTTTGTCACCTGTTGCATCAAAATCAAAATCTCCCATGATTATAACGTAATTTTCCTTCGTCAAATCGTTATCAAGCGTCGTCAGCAAAATGTCTGTCCAAGCCACTGTGGAATCAGGTGGCCTATAAACAAAACCAACCAACAAAGGTCGGCATTTCTGATTTATACGTATTTCAATCCATAAATCTTGAAAGTCATTGTTTTCCAGGTCTTTACGACGCCAGTGGGGTATTTTGGAGTTCACGTAGGCCATAACTCCACCGTACGCCTCCTGTCCGTCTTTTCTGTCGCGTCGATACAGTGTATGGTCTTTAATTTTGAAGGATTCTTTTCCAAAATCGTTAGAAAGCCAACTTTCTGATATACCAAAGATGTCAAAATTTTCTCCTGGACGTTCAAATATACGTTTTATCTCGTCAGATTTGTATCGGATACATCTGACATTGGAATGACCGATATTTAGACCTTTTTTAGAGACGTCGAAACAAAAGGGGTCATTATGGTTGCCAAGGTCGGGAATGTCGCTGCTCATTTCAACTGGAGAATTGGTAGGATCGCTGCACATCAGCGCAAAACACGAGTCACAAATCCAGTCGGCGCATGGCATTTGACTATCGTCTTCAGTAGGTATTTGCATGTCATTACTCTCAAGGCTTGCAGCGTGCCATTCAGATTTGCATAGGAAACATGGTAAGATTTGCTGGGTGTGGTTGTTTTCGCTTCCACATTTTGTACAATGAGCACAAGTTTCTCCAGCCGCGTTTATTAATGGTAGTGCCGTAAGATTGTTGTTTACAGCTGTTACGCTATCCGCTGGTAAAGTCGGTTTCAACACGATCAATGATATTCAGATCTGGCGGGGTAGTAGATGAGCATAAAGAGGTTCTGTGTCGCCGTTCATATGTAGATTGCCATATCTGGGGCCCTTGATGGGGGCCAGGGTGTGGATGTATATCTCCGCTAATCAGCAAAATCACGAGAATGTAATAGTTTGTGGCCTTAATAACCCCTCTGTGGTGCCCCTTGGGTGGTCCGTATTTTGATAGAGGTCGGCCTATTTGCAAAACGTTGTAAACAATTTCTCGTCCAAAATACATATTCCCACATCCAAACATAGCATAGTCCATACCGTAGTTGTTCATAGATGCATGGGTTGCTTCATAGTCGTGGAGTCTTATCACAAACTGCCAGAAAATCACAAAAACTAGACAACTAAAGACTACACCCTTCACTCCAGCCGCCATCTTAGTTAGTTGATGGCCTACAGCCTACACCACAACATCCTTTAAATAATTGGGACACTCCTCTAGTTACACTGCAGACTACACTACACTAAACTTTTGTATGATGTAGAATTTTCATTGTGGAACAAAAAGTAGAAAATGGATATATTGAAACGATCGTGTGTTCATGTTAGCTGTTCATTAGTGAATTTGTTTATGATATTCATACAATTTCCATATGAATATAGTAAAGTAGCAGTGAATTGTTATAGATGACCATACCAAATGAATGCAAGAATTTTTAGTAGCCTATTAATAGCCTAACATTTTGATTATATTCACCAAGTATTTAATTACTGGTCATATTCAATTAACTAATTCTTTGAAAGACATCAGTATTATATCATGATCACCATGATAATTGTAACTGGGTACTCCTCAGTCTACACTGCTGCATACATTACATCGTCTACTGGAGAAGTACTCGTCTGCCTACACTGCAGGCTACACTGCAGCCTTATCTTCATAATTGAGACAATCCTATGATGTAGTATAGTCTGCAATGTAGCCAAAGGAGTGCACTGTCATATACACTGCAACAGAGGCGTATACTGCCACCTACACTACAACAGAGAAGTACACTGCACCAGAGCAGTACACTGCAGCAGACGAGTACTCCTCATACTTAACTGCAGGCTACAATACAGCCTACACCACAACATCATTTAAATAATTGGGACACTCCTCTAGTTACACTGCAGACTACACTGCACACTGTCCTACATGTATTTTTCTAGTTACTCCTGTGACAACACTGCACTACTCCCCAGTTTGCCAAGGGAAGAAAAAGCAGTGTGGTTAGTTCGTTGCAACGTAGCTTTAATAATTTTGTCGCTATTCTCAACCGTAATTCACCCAAATTTGCAAATTTACAACATTTTTGTGACAGATTCCCTGTTATATTATGATGACTAGATATTGGCAATATTAAAGCATATCATGCTCAAACTACACACACATAATACATCTATTGCGTACTGAACATTCTTTTGATTGGCTGAATGGTTCAGTGGTTATTTTGGATTCAATTCAAAACTCCTGCCGGAACCTTTATGCATGATACTGTTGTCAAAAATTTAGTTTTATTTAGATTTCAAAATCTTAACTTCATTATCACAATTATAATACAGCTATTCTATGTTTTGTGCTTTGTGAACGCATTGATACATACACGACAACTTATTACTATATAATAGCATGGTACAATCTCTCACAACACCCTGTTATTTCTCGACTGTGTGACGCCTGTGGAAAGCATAACAATGTGGAAAGCAGTACCAAATGTCCACCGGGAATTTTAGTCCCCTTTGAAACTTGATATTGGAGTTTGTGACAGTTTTTATTAAGCCTGTAGCTTTACCTGTGGAAAACTCTATTTTGGTGCCATAACGGTGTCCGTGTATCTGTCTATCTGCAGGTTAAATTTAAACAAAGTTTTGCTGTCCAAAGCTTCTCAGTCCCACCCTAGAGGTCTTCTCAACGAAGGCCCACCCGACCTCTCATAGATTCTGCATGTTTACATTATGCTACACTTATTCAACCCATCCGCTACCCCCGGGAGCATGTCCCCACCCTTGGAGCACCGAACTCCAACCTCAATAGTTATAGGGCTCAATCTATATGCGAAGCTGCATGTTTTGTGGAGAATATTTATATTATAACTTTGAAAATCATATTGTCTGCTTTTGTTATCTTCACACTATTGCAGAGAACACCTATAACACCTATCCTTTCCTAGAATCTTTAGTGTTTAATATTCCAAAAAGTTATAGTAGAGCGTTCCTCGAGATGTGTAATGTTTCCATGGTTATGTACAATGGATCATGCACAATCCCCTACAATCGAAGAAATGTTAATATTGTTTCTCAGCTACTGTACCAGTTTCGTCTGTTTCCATTGGTGGTCTGAAAAATATGAAGAAAGATTTCACCATATCAGTGAAATGAAAATCCAACTTGAAAGATGGGTAACATTGCATGTTACATTGCTACATCAAGGGAGATAACTGCTGAAATTTCAGTTATCTCCGGTGATCTCCCTTCAAACTGATCAGGATCACAAATGTCAGATTATCCAAAGTATTACATGCAGATCAAAAGTAGTCATTTGTTCATCAAGTGGTGTGAGACTGTTATAATTATCATGGCCTTATTTATTGGGAATGACATCTATAAAAATAATATTAGCGTGATCCAGAGCAGCAACATTTTGATAGTCCATTTCTTGAGGAATAATATAAATTGTTTGTAGCCTAACACACCTGTTTTCATCTTCAGTTGTCAAGTGGATCTTCTTGTGGTCATCCAAGTTTTGGAAATATGTCTCACATAGATCAAGACAAATGTCCCCATCTGTCAATGTCATGTCCGGTCTGAAAACCATAGTTAACAAATAAGAACAGGAAGGAGGAGATTGACAAAATTGCTCAAACCCATGAGAATAATCCGTTATTTCAGTAATTGTAACGATTTTAGAGGATGATCAAATTTATTTGAACAGCTGATGGAAGTCTGTCCACAATCTTGTGGTTGATTGAATTCTGTCCACAATCTTGTGGTTGAATGAATTCTGTCCACAATCTTGTGGTTGATTGAATTCTGTCCACAATCTTGTGGTTGATTGAATTCTGTCCACAATCTTGTGGTTGATTGAATTCTGTCCACAATCTTGTGGTTGATTGAATTCTGTCCACAATCTTGTGGTTGATTGAATTCTGTCCACAATCTTGTGGTTGATTGAATTCTGTCCACAATCTTGTGGTTGATTGAATTCTGTCCACAATCTTGTGGTTGATTGAATTCTGTCCACAATCTTGTGGTTGATTGAATTCTGTCCACAATCTTGTGGTTGATTGAATTCTAATAGGGTGATTTACTGTTCTGTTGTACTTGTGTAAATATTGCCATCAAAATGACTGGCACTACATGTAAAAATGATACCTGCACCTACACATGTACAAACCGTTATGAATGCATGATACTTCTGTAAAAATATGCTGAGCTGAGTTATGTGACAAAAATACTTAAATAATGGGGGAGGGGGGCCGACGGACCATAGGGTGTCCCTTTAATAGGACTAAAACAACCATTTACACTACACAGACTGGTAGTTCTGATTATTAAATTTAATTTGTACATTTACTATGGTACCACTGTTTGTGCAGTGTTACTTTCCATGTAATTTCTACACTGTCACCACTACTTGTGGTCACCTACTGCCGTGACTTTCACCTGCTACTTCAAAACTAAGTGATTTCCCTGAAGGTGGGAGTGCGAAAGGAGAGGGAGCGTGTCGAACTCGCAAAAAGATAGACATCACAAGGGGTCCAGAAAGGAAAGGGATGGAGGTGTCAAAATAGTTAGAAGGTGCATTGTGCCCTTTATGCAACTGATTTATTAAAACTTGTGCACTGATAGCAGTAAGCTTATTAGCTTCTGCAGAAGTCCTGCTTTTGTCGATTTTAGGTTGTTTCGGGCAGCTTGTCAAGTACTGTTTTGGCCCAATTTAATTTATTTGCTGGTCTCTCAATATAGAAGAACTGTGATTTGGCAAGTTCAATCTATCCTGAACAGTTTGTTACACTGAAGTGAAGGAGGTGGAGGGGGGTGATTGATACCTACGCCAAAGAGAAAATATTGAGGCTGTCACCACTGTCCATATTCCGATATTCTTCTGTAAAAAAAGAGTGCATTAATAAAACATATAGCTTATATTAAATGTGAATAAATTATTTAGTTAATTTCCCAATAATGGAATTTTATAACAGAATTCTAATAGCTGTTTGAAGATGAACCACTATACTCGACTTCTCAATAAATTATGTAATGTGTTACAATAAACAAATAATTTATTGAATTATTATATGAGTTTATTGTGTTGAAATGGATGCTTGTCTCCTTCCACAAGGTGGGGCTTTGAATAATATTTCAGAATGAAAATTATACTGGCAGGTGATTAGGGTTTGGAGTGGATGAGTGTCAACAATCAATTTTATGTATTTTTCTGTGGTTTCTTTGCACAAGACAACCAACATTTATTATTATCCAACTTATTTTGGAAAGTCCATTGCTTTTTTTTTTTTTAATAATACAACTACTTATTACTTATCAGAATCGGACATGAAATCATTCTTGTCATTTACAGTGGCAGGAGTGACACTCTAGCATTGAAGCTGGAATTATCGTCGCTCTAGTATGTAGAAAATAGAATAAATATTGTTTGTAGACACACTTCCTTATTACGTGTACACAAAAATCAAACTGTGAGTATACCTGCAATCCAGACACTGTTGTTGCCACTGAAAATTGAGTTGAAAAAGAGCTGCTCCAGAAAGCCATCCAAAAGGTGAACCTACTAGTCCAAACCGATGAACAAACATAATTGCACTCGAATGTAAACAATTGCTGAATAGTTCACGAAATTGGATGAGGTAAATTTATATGAAAGTGACATTTCTGCCAGACGAAATTACAAGTCCTTCGCCTGGGGAATAATTCTAGCTGAAACAATACAACAAAAAACAAACATCGATGCGAGTTTAGCAGGTCAGTTGATCAACTTCTGTTTTACATAGTTCTGAATAAAATATTGACCTGTTCCATAAAAATTCGAAGAAAATATCTCGAGCCGTACTTATCTTGCAAAAAGCGATGTAAAATGAGAGAATATGAAACAAAAAACTGTAATTTTACGCGTTCTGGTCCAGTCCCGCCGTTTTTCTAATCTCTCGCTGGGATTCTCCTGTGGGATATCCCCACTACGTCATCCATGAATCAACCAAGCAGAAAGCGTCATTGTCGAGTGGAGGTTCAGAACGGGTGGGAACGCTGTTGTGACAGCAGACTGCATTTTCATGCCCTTCTTGTTGAATGTGTCAGAATCATTTTCGCCACTGGCATCCATACAGGATCTAACCAACCCACCTACCCGAGGTGGGTAGGACGAGGTGGGTAGGACAGATCCGAAACTTGAGCCCAACGATCATATAAACACGAAAATCGAACACGATAAAAAGTGGATCCACCCAACCCCCGCCATATTGAGTAGACGGATCCGCACAACCGAACAGACCACCGATCCACTGAAGACCTCACTCACCATGGTCATCTCCAAGTTCGCCCTCTGCATTACCACCTGCAGGGATATCTTCAGATGTTATCCCTCAACACCCTGATCCGGTATTGACGTTGAAGTACAATGGTTTTTTTTGTGCATGACACTCGTTAGTTGGAGTTCTGTCGTTTAAGATGATATGATCATTGTTTAATTTCTATACTTGAGAGCGAGATCGGGAAGACACGGTGGTAGATCGACTTTCGCACCCCCCCCCCCCCCCACAACACGAGAAATTTCGAATTTTGATAAAAACGAAAATGTTAGATTTAAATTTTTCGACTTTCGTTGCTCCCTATAATTCTATATATTGCATAACAATTAGAAATGATCTCCCCTTTGTTCTGACATATTATTGCCTTTTCACCACGAGCACAACACGTACACACGAGATGAGTGTACGATAACTGACCTGTCCGATAACTGTTCCGACACCCATACCCTTTGTACCGCCAACTCCACTACACCATCTCTAGACCGATGCGTCCGAGACATCGGTTGCAAAACTTCATATCAACTTCTTGGAAATGAAAGCTGTCATCTGTGCAGTCCACCATTGGAGTCATCTACTGGGGAATTCATCTCGTCTCATCGCAACAGACAATGCAGCCGTCATTGCTCATATCAAGTAGATGGGTACCACCGAATCCTACCAACATTCCGCCTGGTTTGGACCCTCTTCGGCTGGTCTCTGAAACATCACTTCCACATGCATGCTCGTCATGTTCCAAGGTCGACTCTGTGTATTAGCAGATCGCCTGTCTCGCCCCGACACTGCACTATAAGACCGAATCAACTGCATGCAAAGGTCTTCCCACATATGACCAGCATCTGGGAACCCTCTTACCGACCTGCTTGCGACGAGGAAGAATGCACTGCATTCCCAATTCCCGACTCCATCGATGCCCTACGTATTTACTGGGACTTTTGCCTTACCTACGCCTACCCACCCATTGCCTTACTGCAGGAAGTTCTACAGAAGATTGTTCAACACGACTGCAGCATTATTGTCGTTGTTCTGTGGTGACATCGACTGTGGTTTCCGACTCCGATCCCTCCACTCACCACCTCTCCACGTCGCCTACCAGTCTGGGCGAACCTGTTAAGGTAACCCTGCGGGATACTGCCTGACCGTGCTAGGGCCGCTCGTGGCCGCCTAGCATGTGGTCAGCTAGTCTTCAAAGAAAGAAAAGGGGGGAGGGGCAGTACCGATATCAGGCCGACCGATCAATCTGCAAGATGGTTACGAGTTACGGCACATCGGGAATCGCCAATACCAACCAGCCAGCTGTCAAGTCAAGTTCCTGACATGTAAGTACAATGAGTATAAATGGTTTTATCTAGTGTCGGACGTTCAAATTCTAAGAGAGAAATTGGCGATTGGAGCAATCGTTGGTACTCTAGTATTCAGGTCAGAAACCCCGGTCCTTATACCCTTGTTACCATCTCACTAGTAACTGCCTTTTAGCCCCTACAGTGTTTTACGCCCAGGGTTTACTAACGGGTTCAATTAGCGTACGACAACTATGGTCAATTGATCCACTAGTATTCGGGTCAGAAGTCTCAGTCCCTATACTCTTCTTACCGTCTTACTAGAAATTGCCCCTTAGCCCCTACACTGCTTTACGCCCAGGGTTTACTGACGGGTTCAATTTATGGTACCATGTATCTCTGATCATATCAGCAGTTATAGTCACACTCCAACAAAGCCGAGGTCCTCATCCTTACTGTTGGTAGTGAGCCATGCAATAGCAGGTGTAGATTTGAGCAATAAATATTAAACATTTATAAACAATGTTGGTATTTATTATCAAATCAAACCTGCTATTGTCTTGGCAACCTGACTCAGCTTCCCCTGACTCAGCAGGTTTGATTTGATAATAAATACCAACATTGTTTATAAATGTTTAATACTCATCATAATTAACACTAAAAATATAAATCAACTTGAGTTAGCGAATTGTGAATTAACATCGCTGTCAAAAATATTTCAATCAGATTATGACACTTAGTCCTCTTTCTCTTTACACCCA
>JAVTVY010009468.1:0-47890 GCA_036873755.1 Hanleya hanleyi
CAGGAAACAAGCCTATGTTTATGTATACTATGATTGTCTTTTTGAATTTGGTGCTAATACTGTAAAATGGTATATGGAATAGGTCTTTGGATTATGGACGCGGATATTCTTTAATGGACGGCAGCTGAATTATGGATGACTGACTAGACGCTTGTAATCCCTATCTGGACAGCAATATACCAGAGCGACCTTCAAATTGCGTATACATATCTCGCCTAGTAGCATTTGCTAGATCCAGTGTTAAATGTGACGAGTTTATTCAACGCCACAAAGCATTGTTACACAAACTTGTAAAACAGGGCTATACCATCAAGCGCCTCAAATCGAAATTTCTCAAGATCTATGGTGGTACGTTTCGTAACTTGTGTCTAATTCCGCTTAACCCGGGGCTAGGGGCCGTATGAACCCATGTACTTCAAGATCCTCATGGTACTCATATGAACAGTCGCAATCAAAGCGTGACTGAGATACATCATTCTTTAGATGACGACTATACAACGAATATTATGGATTAAGAATACGGATCAGCGATACGGATTTTATATTTTTGGAACATCATGATGCCTTGTCGGCATCATTGAAAACTGTTGACCGCTTCTCTCTTGCAGGAAACTAGCCTATGTTTATGTATACTATGATTGTCCTTTTGAATTTGGTGCTAATACTGTTATATGGAATATGGAATAGGTCTTTGGATTATGGACGCGGATATTCTTTAATGGACGACGGCTGAATTATGGATGACTGACTAGACGCTTGTTATCCCTATCTGGACAGCAATATACCAGAGCGACCTTCAAATGGCGTAGACATATCTCGCCTAGTAGCATTTGCTAGATCCAGTGTTAAATGTGACGAGTTTATTCAACGCCACAAAGCATTGTTACAGAAACTTGTAAAACAGGGCTATACCATCAAGCGCCTCAACTCGAAGTTTCTCAAGATCTATCGTGGTACGTTTCGTAGCTTGTATCTAATTCCGCTTAACCCGGGGCAACGGGTCGTATGAGCCTATGTATTTCAAGATTCTCATTGTGTTCATATGAACAACTGCAATCAAAGCGTGACTGAGATACATCATACTCTAGATAACGACTTCACAACGTATATCATATGGATTAAGAATATTGATTAGCGATACGGATTTGATATATTTGGAACATCATGATATCTTGCTGGCATCATTGAAAACTGTTGACCGCTTCTCTCTTGCAGGAAACTAGCCTAGTCTTATGAATACTATGATTTATCCTTTTAATTTGGTGCCAATTTTATTATATGAATTAGGTCTTTGAATAAAGGACGCGCAAATTCTTTATTGGGCGACGGCTGAATATTGAATGGCGAACTAGACGCTTGTATTATAGATTACTAAATTCGGCATCAAACATGCATTATCTCAATCAGATGCGATCTAACGCTATGCAATAATCACAGAGAAGGTCGTTTTCATTCTGGATTTGTATGGAATTTGAGTTTGATTTTCTGACCGGAATATGTCCCATGTTCATATGTAAGCAGCGGCGTGACCTACAAACTATGTTTTACAACCCCATTAAGATAATATATACATCATCTAGTCTTTCCTGGTTGTCTCCGCCTTATCGGCGGATACACCCGCCTAACCCGCGGATAGAATCACCTTACCCGTGGGTAGACTGAACTTAACAGCATGTTTACTCGATCTACTCGCGGTTAAACTTACCTTACCCGTGGGTAGTGACATCATAGATCCGGCACTAATCCGTTTCTCGATTATTAGGCCTATCATTCCATTACTGTAGCCCATAAATGTTGATTGAGTATAAGAAATATGGCAGTCAGAGCATCCGGCTCTGGTATAACAAAAATCTACAACATACAATTTGACCATCGCACGGATATGATGTCAATATTACATGTGCGTGTACTACTACAACATACAATTGAAGCATGGGACAGATTGGATTTCGAAAAAGTATTGCTAGTTCAAATTGAATGTAAACCCATATTGAGTATTGGTTGTTGAATGCATCAGTGGTAAATAAATTCAGTTTTAATGCTTCGCTACAATGGCTAAAATTCATATACAGATGTTACGATGAGGCGGGATATGGCCTACACGTGGTGCGGTTGAAATTGAAAAAAATAAAATGTCCTAAAAATGATTGTGTTTAATGTAACCAATCCATGCAGTAAAGTACGAAAATCAATAAAGTTATCAAATTTAGTAACAAAATGCCAATTTGAATGCTTCGTTACTGAAATCAATAGTGTTGATAGTGTTGGTGTTTGTTGTTGTTAATGGTTAATCACCTCCTGGTTGTTCATTTTTACGATTTTGTTAAATATAAACCAGTTTTCCATAAGCTGAGTATGCAAGATGAATTACGTAATGCTTTTCGCTGATTACCTCCCTATCTTAGTTTTCACGCAAATAGACCACAAATAAAGGTATGTCTATCATTTTCCGATTTTCTTACAGATTGTGGCCAATTAACTTAATTAAACAACATTCGGTGATGTTTAATTAATATTTACGTATGATTCAACATGTCTAGAATGACGTGGTAGCCTTCTCCAAATGTCGAAATCCTTCGCTTGGGAGCGAAAGATGGTCCAAACATGTCATTGTTCAATATCTAATGGAGACAACTCCTGTAGATGAATTTGTCTTCGTTACTGCTTTTTAATAACTTCTAAAATCGATTTCAGATATGTGTTACTGTTTTCAGTAGCAGATTTTGGTGTTACTGGAAACAGACACGTTATTCAAAATTGTGTTCCGTTATTGTTTATTGTATCGATCTGGTAGCTCTTTATCAAAACTGGTAACGTTACTCAAAGTCGTACTTTACTGGACTGTGAACGACAAGACAAAATATATGTACATCGATATGTGAAAGTTCTAGCTCGATTGCGTAATGATTATAATTAAGACCAGAAACGGAAATCCGCAGCATGTTCTCAAAAAGCGTCAAAATCGAGGCATTTATACACACATTTAGACCCGATGGATCCCTTGGACCAAAATTCAGTCGATTTCAGTCGCACTACGTTTAGGCCAAAATCCTGCTTTACCGTATCATCTCCGGGTTTAACCTTCGTTTTAGAGGGGACTCTGGTTGAGAGGGATCAATTGGTCTACCGCAGCCATGGGGAGTGGAGCTGAGTCAGACCACCTCAACCCACATCGTCCTAAATATTGTCGCTATACCTACGGCTAGGGAGCTGAGACTTACCGCACTATATCTTTACCGGCTTCACCATAAGAAGTAAAACAAATCCAAGATATCGACACAATTACATCATTTTCTCAGAATAAATTTTCTTCCCTATTTTTCCTAAGTTTCCATTATATGCTTTCGTCAAGAGAAAGGTCGCAGTTTGAAGAGCATACGCGCATGGCGCCAATTTCTCTCTATTGATGTCCGTTTCGGAGCACGAGAGAAAAGTTCCCTGGAGGAGAGGCGAAATCGCTCACCCCCACCCTCGTTCAACCGGATGTACATAGGGTAAAGGGACCTGAGGAATTGTCCCGGATTCCTTAGTCCCTGAACAGCTTCGTCGTATCCAACGTTATGATGCAAAGTTCAGTCTCATATGTCTGAACTCAAACGTACCATGTACATGTGGCCGCTATTATTTACTTCCACAGTGCTAAACACGGCAGTGTGAATAACGTCACAGGTATTAGGACATGTGTTTGCCAATTTCGAGATTCGTGGGTCACCTAAGTATTTCATCAAAAGTAGGTCATCTCAGAACTTGCTGGTAACAGTCCCCTAATTCACGTTCATGCCAAAAATCAAGGTTCTAATGTCAACGGTTCTCCTTATTTTGCCAGAGAAAATATTCGGATGGACTCACTCAGTCACTCACTCATTACCGGACAATTTGCATATAAGAGCCTACTTCGAAGGAAAATTTCCACCCCACTCAAGGTTAATGGCAAAATAGATTGATAAAACGGAGGACTGGCATATCGGTGTTGTAAGACGAAGTGACGTGAATTTACGGGATTTCCAATAGTGGTAAAAGTGGTCAGCCATTGTTCCATTTGCTAACATGTCAAATCACGTTGAAAAGCGGTATCTCCACGTACATGAACTATATCCCGGAGGATTTAGCTAGTGAAATTCAGGCGAAACAGACTTACACTACATAACGACTCGTCAGTGCCCATTAGTCATTTAACTTCACCCCACTGTTAACTCATGAGTCACGTAATATATGCTACCATGCGGCTCCATGATGCTGCATTAAACCGAAGTAAGCTTCGCAGTATCAAACTAGTTTAAATTTACCCGTATCTGACAAACGGATCTCAAATTTTAATAACACATGATTATTAAATCGATACTATAATTATTCAATATATACATGTAATTTTATGACGATTTTCGATATAAATGTTGGTTGTGACTTATTCAATTACAATCAACATGTCAGCGTATGAGTGATTTATCAGCCAGTTATAATTTTATATTACTCAAAGTAAGCTAATCTCAGTAAATATCCATTTCTCAGTAATGGGGCATTTCTCGGAAATCAATGACATTTGTCCTCTTTCGCGGAAATACCGGTTTTCCCCTACAATACTTATCAGCCTACATTCACGAGCTGGCACGTTCACCAGCAGTTTTCCCGAGGAAGACATAACACTTCGATCCTCTGTTGAACTATTAGGTCAGTCACTGTCGATGTAATATTCTATACTGAATAATAAAACAGAACGACCGTCGTGCTAACTGAGAACAACGACATTATGCTGTATAATATGTAAAAAGTCAATGCGACTGTAATTGTGTAGGAGACCGGATCTTGTACCTGTTTATACCTGCACGTAGGCGTATGGCGCGCACATAGTCTGGGCTATATTGATCAAATATTGTCTACTCCCCAGGAATTATCTCTCTGTTGTGTAGTGCACTTGTAGCGTAGAGTCCCTGAGGCATATAGTCCCCGGGGGCGGAACACGATCGAAGGATATGGTAGGCCGTTAGTGCCAAACCTTCGATTTAGACTGCGGTGTAAATCGGTTTTAATCGCGGTGTAAATCCAATTTTACCCGCAGTGTAAATCAAATTTTTCGCGCATTCCGAGGACAAAATCAGAAAATAACAATCGAGAAGAATAAAGCTACCAGAAGAAGTAAAATATCGCGTCCTTAATCGGGCAAGTTTTTTGTGGAAGTGTACGAGATATGTGCATGATTGTATGCGTCTGTCAAGCCTTAATATGTGAAAGTCTCATTTATGGGCAATAATTTTCTCCGGAAAACAGCATTGCTTAATAAAACTGCTAAACTGGTATCACAAAAGGCATCATATTTTGTTAATCAGTGTCACAAGTCGGGTACATTTTTGTTGAGAAAGTATATAGTGGTGAAGTAACAGAGAATTGTGTGCTTTACGGTAATAGTCTTGCAATTGACTGTTATGATGTTGTGTAACACGACACGAACGTTAGCTCACTCTATCACTTTTTGCCGGTCATTTAGACCCACTCATTCACCGGGCCAGTAATTGACCTCTGGGCCTTCATGTAACAGGCGCGAAATCTGATTGACAGGTCAGGTGTATTTAGTGATGGGATCGTGTGCAGCTGTTTGATTATGCAAGGAACTCGATATTTGTTTTACAATGGATTTTGGTAACATGCATTTGGACTGTAGAGAGTGAGGCTTAGAATCTGGTCAGATTGACCAGGGCTAGCAGACTGTACACATCTCACAGGGTTGTCTGAGGTAAGCTTGAATGTTGTCATATATTTTGTAGAGCTCAAGGCCATTTCATTTTACAACTCGGACAGTGAGTAGGGTAGTCATGTGCTTTTTTAAAATTGTCTCTGGACATTAACCGTTATGGTGTACTCTTTCACTGGGACTTCAAGAATCCATAAAAAACTGTTGAAAGACTCGTGTGGGTGGCAGCATCAGCAAAAGGTCGCAAGTTACCCTGAAAAAAAGACAAGGCCAAATTGACAGCCCAAGATGGAGGATGACATAGACATCAAATTCAAAGAGCTCAAAAACCACATAAACTTCAATATATCTGGAATATTTCTCTTCCTTTATGGAGATTAAGACTCCAAAATGTTAAAAGAAAACAAACTTGGGTAGAAAATATACTAAACTAAGAGAATGAACTGCATAAAAAGAGCCAATAAACAGACGTAAATCCACAAATTGACTGCCATGTCAGTTGGCTCTGCAACCCAAAGTGACTGCTCAATTGCTTCCTGTTGACACCTGCATTTACAGGTCATCAATATTGAAAAGGTCCAGATGTTATGAGGGTCTACATGGAGACATCCATATGTCAGGAATATGACCCAACCTGAAAATGTGAAAACACCAGCATTACATCGGAAGAGGATATGTACCTATGCATGATAGAGTACCGTGATGAACAGTTTACACTAATTAATTCATCACTGAGAAGTAAGTCCATGATTTGGAAATCTGAATGATAGTAATAATAATTTTGAACAGTACCGTATTTAAGAAATGTCCATTTATTTATAGCCGGAGAAGAGTATTTTTTAAATTACATTTCCATTTGTTTTATGTGAAGCTGTATACTATACATACATATTTGAATATTTGTGCAATAAACATGACCAATATACATGTGAAATTGTTAGTTATTAGGTTATTATATTCCTTTATATAACGAGTACTCACCAAAGCACTAGTAACGTGGGAGCAAAAAAGCCAAATATAAATAGAATAGGGATGTCCTCGAACTTTGAAGTAACCTGTACAAATATAAATACGATATAAATTGAATTCAATGCAATTCAATCAGGAGAGGCCTTTTCATGGGGAGAGAATTCAACTGTCTAGTACAGGGCTTACTAGTTTCTTGTCATTTTTGTAATGGATGAGCATGTCTCTCGATTTGAATTTAATTAGCTCAGACTGTCCCAGAATGCAAAGGTTTAATTTAACCACAAAACATTCGATAAACAGTAGCCAGCCCTCAACCATGTGGCAATAATACCATTCTTGTATCTGAATTATGTAAAACTTCTCCATTGAAATGACCTCACTGTACATGGGGAAATGAAATTAGATTTGGGCTAATGTTGGGTTCTAAAATGTCTGAAGGCAGGCTGCAGAGAGTAGGAAATTAGCATTGTACTGAGTACAAATATTCTACACAGCTAAATCTGGAAAAGAAGGGAAGAAGATATCAAAGCATGTGATACAAGGTTCCAAAAAAATGACTAATGCAATGTCTTATTAAAGATGGATTTGAAATGATACAGCAAAATCTTTACTCCTCCACATAAACGCATGCTCAGAACGGAGAGAATTGGTGTTGCATGTACTCTAGTTCGATTATTTCAAAATCATCACCAATTATTTTGAGAAATGATAAAGGATCAGGTGTGCTGTTGTCAATTTATGTACAGGCATCACTCGCAGGATGTAGGGACATATATACCTTCCTAATAGTTTTGCAGAGGTGCGACGTTAAACTTCAAACAACCAACCAACTAACTGCAGAGGATAGCGGACAGTCCAGCTACTTCCAGCATCCAGCGGATAACTGAATATGTTGGGGGGAAATAGGGTAAATATGTCAAAACACCAACAGGGTAGTCCTGGATGGGAAGGTAAACATACCTCAAGTGATGTGGAAAATATCCAACTGCTCAATCATCTATATACTATTATTATAAACTTGAAAAGAATGGACAGAGCACGATATGAATTAGAGGAAGACAAATAAACTTACGTAAACTACATACATATCATTGCAAGAAGAACTCGGAGAAATCGTCACAAATGGAAAGCGCATCAGCTGGAAAGAAGTCAGAACACTGAAATGAATAACACGAAGGAGAAGAATATTAAGGTAGCGGGAGGCAATATTGCATTTACAAGGGTGATGATATTTATAGGCTAAGAATATAATCAAGTTCAGGCAACACTCCCTTTGCCAAAATGGTCTTTTCATGGGGGGTAATTGAACAATCACTTACAGTTTGCTCCCCTGCCATTGTTCAGTTTGATGATTATCCCCCTTGTTTGAACTTAGTTTACCTGAAATTTGTTCCAAATCGACCACTTTCTCAGTTTATGTACACAAGTAATTCTTCAAAAATCCACAGACCATGTACGGAATCCTGGAAGGATTAAAATACAATAAATCACAGATAAAGAAGGTGTAATGGTATATCTGTGTTGGTAGTCACTGAGACATCTCAACTGCAAAATTTTCTCAAATACAAAGAATCGGGAGATAACTAGGTACGCTCCTGTATCATTGAGTACGACAGTATAGTGCTTAAACTAATTTCTTCAAATGTTGAATTCCATTCTACACTTATTCAATGTACATAATTCAATTCACATTAGAAGATGGACCGATACTATGGGTCAACAAATTATTTCAGTTATTCATCCATTATTGGAAACTGGTGCAACATGAACATTTGGAAGTCCTTGTATCACCACTTCAATCGGTACATACTGTGAAAAAACATCAGGGACCTTATGACGGCAGTTCAAAATATTCGGGATGCAGTGACGAAAATATCTGGAAAAGAAAAATGTCATGATGGATTATAAATCATACTGCCTATGAAATTGGTATTTTGATACAGCATCTCCCTTATACTGGTACTAAGTGCAACACAACTCTTTATTGATCAATTTAACAAAGCCTGAATATAAATAAGGAATACTGTTTGATAGACAATTTACAAAAACAAAACAAGTCTATTTCGGTGGCGAATTAGAAGATTACAAACCTCATATATACACAGATCCACTCCAGACAAATTCAACATGAAGAAAAAATTAATTTCTAGTCGTCTCACTCAAACTGAGCTGATGATTCTATTCACCTGACAAATATAAGAATGGAAGTAGAATATAGTAAATGAAATGAGTGAGCGGTGAGAGTAGTATTTGTTCCATAATGTTAATTGAAGACAACAATGTATAGAACAACGCAATAATCAGACAAACTAATTAATACAGTTATCTGTCTTATAACACCAGATAGCACGTATTTTGTTGAGTTTGAGACATTGTTTTATTGATGTGATATAAAATAAACAATGATGAAGAATCATATTGAGTTTGTTGAAATTGTTTGATTTCCCATTACTCTCATTTGATGGCATTTAAATGAGAAGTCATTGTGCACATGTATAATCCATTAATGCATTGAGAAGACTATCAGTGCATGTTAGTACTTCCACCACCAATGAAAAGATTAATCATGTAATAATCAACAAAAAATTTGTAGAATATTTAGTATTTATATCTTTTTTTTCATTTCAATTTTAGTGTTTCAGGAGCAAACACTTTCAAACTGTGTCATATATTTTTTTGTTTTGTGAGGTGTGTGACTGCAGGGTAATGTGAAGCTATAACTTTAGTGGTTGACAAATAAACCAGGATATGTGATTGGCTTCCTTCACCACGTGCAGAAGAGATAGACTTTCAAAGTGCAATTCTTCACTTGAGTCTTTTAGGTGATGTGCTCCACTATGATAAAACATGTACCTAAAACTGGATCATCCTCCACCAACTCGATCTCTTCTCGGATCCAGTCTTTCTCCAAACAGAGTTTGTAGACCTCATCATCATTATCATATTTCACAGCAAACTGTTCGTAGGTTACCATGGAACACTGATCCTCAGGGTAGGTTGGAGCCTCTCCTGGCGGATATTTACGAAGAACATCTCCAGTAAACCACTTTTTGCGGTTATTACTGTCCATTGGTGTTTTATTCGTTTGCCTACCAACTCTGGCATTGGTCCTCTTCCCTTTTCCCATCTCATGGGACCTTTGGAATCAGGTGCAACTTTAGTCATGTAGTTACAAAGGAACACCTTCTTTGTCTCAGTAATACCAACTTGCCTGTCTGCCTTGGCTGGGAGGGATGGAGTGGATGATGATGGTAGTTCACTCAAATTTTGCAGATGCTGCCCAATGACAAACTTCAAATTCTCTTCAAGTTTGCTGTTCGGTAGTGCTTTGCCTTTGCACGTCACAAAGAAACGGTTGGCTTTCACAGAAGCAGGGGTGATAATCCGTTTATAATATGCCAGTTGAGCTTTCAATGCTGCAGTTGCTTCTTTAGGTGTTGAACATCTGTTCATTAAGGTGTCTCCCAAAGTTCTGCACTGGCCCCCCCAGACTGTCCACGTTATCAATAGCTTTTTGGTTTGCGGTACTGTCTCTCTTGATTTTATCTTCTTTCTTCTCTCTCTTCTCTTTGATCATCTCTAATCGACCTTTCTGTAAGGCCAGCTGGCGATTCTTTCATACTGTCCTGAACATTGGAGTTTTTGACTGCGCAATCTTGAATAGTTGTTCCCTCTCCTGTGGAGTCTTCAATTCCAGCCACTCTCCAGTTTTGTTGTATGCCCACAATATGGTGGACTCCATGTGCGGCAGAGAAGAATTTGGTTTAAAGGCCCGCAAATGTTTCAGTAGAGCAAACTGGCTCTCTCCCGCAGGTCTTCTGTATCCTCTACAAGGGTCCCTCCTGGCAACTGGCGTCTGACCTGTCGAGTGAATGTCACCACTGCAGCCGTCAATATCAGGGATAGGCACTCCAGTATGATATCAATGTTCTCTGATGATGTAGAGAAACTGCAGCTGCCAAACATTCCTTTCTCAAGAGGTTTCATCTCTTCACAGATGTTATAAGATGATAGCAGAACATGGGATGAATTCTCACTTATATCTTCCATAGCTGACTGAATCATCGGAAGGATTCTGTTCATATCCAGGATATGCGTTACTACCTTTGTCTGAAATATTAACCGGTGGAAAGGGGCAGCGAGGAATTTGTGCAGGAGGGCAACAGAGGCAACCAGTGGCATCAGTATGTCGTCCCCGGAATCAGCAGCCACATTCTGGACCTGCTGATTGTTATGGGTGTCCAGTTGTAGGAACTCGCGTATATCTACCAAATGATGTATATAGGCCACTGCATTTTCCCCCAACATATTGAACCGGCTGTGATGGTATTTTTTGAAACAACAAGTCTTACCTTTGTTGCTCAAGAAAGCGCTGAAATGCTGGGGAATCCCAGCCGCCGGGTGTCCAAGTGATGAAAAGAGAGCACAGGCAGCCTTGATTGCCTCAGACGTACTTGACATTTCTGTTTTCTTCATATCTGGAAGCTTGTTTCGGCCAAGTTTCAATTTGTCCTCTTCAGTGATGATAAATTCATATTCTTTCAAGGCGGTCTCGCATGCCTCTGCGATGCCCAAGAGTACATGTAGTAAACAAAAGAACTGGTTAATTGAAACAAGGGAATTATGTTTGTCAGCTGCCAGGGCATCCCACTCGTGGCAAGTTTTCTCCAAAGCTTTCCTCCGCAACTCTTCCAGATCTTCTCGAAATTTTTTGTTGACAATGTGTTGGTCTGTCATGATGTTCTTCAGCGACAGCACCATGGTTTGGAACATGTCATCCCTCTCTTCCAGTGTGCGCCCGATGACTTCCACGCAGTCCTTCAGGAGTTGTTGGAGCTGTTCCATATGGGTGTCTGCATCCCCACGCTCTGTTTCCACCATGCCCATTGTCAAAGGACCTCCGGACTGTGACACCTGATACCCTAGATAATGGTGTTGATGATCAGTGGTGCCATCACAATGCAGGGTACTGTTTGGTTCATCCAGGAGACTCCTACCAACATGTAGTTTACCGAGGATGTTCGACTCCAAGATGAACTGTTTCACCGTTGTTGGACAGGGCATCTTTGACAAAGTGACACCAAAGAGCCTGTTGCACAACACGAATAACTTCTTCAATGTTGCGAGCACCAAGTCCCAAGCTATGCAGCTGCATTATTGTTGACCTTAACTCATCTGTATAACGACCATCCACCATGAGGGGGATACTGATCTGATTCATTGTCAGTTCTGTATTTCTTTCCACCAATTCCTGTATCTCCTTCTGTTTTTCACACACCCTCTTCCGTATCGTATACATCAAATTTCTGCTGTTCAGCTGTGAGTTTGTAGTGGGTGGCTTTGTTTTTGAAATAGCTTACCTGTTTTCGTAAGGCGACACGGTAGATCTTATTGGGAAAGTTTCAGTTCCAAGTTTTCTCTCTCTTTGTTCCGGTCCTTGTCTCCATTTTCAAGAGCTGTAGTCGTCTTCCTGCACTCCAAAGCCTTTCTTTAATTCTGGCTTCACGTTTCAAAAAATTAGAAGCTTTCCACTGTAATGTTTCCCCCTTCAGTGTTGTGCAGTTTCTGGCAACATTGGTCAAATCTCCCCTGTAGGATACACATCTGTTCCGAGAGTTCTTCCTTCTCACCTTCTGTTTGGCTGAGCTGATCCAACAAAGAATTCAATGTCCCATCTAATTCATTCAAATCTGTAATTGTGAGATCTCTGTCTTCCATTTGTCTTCCATTGCTGATGACATCTGCTTTGTCAAAACTTCACAGCGTTTCGTTAGTTTCTCATTCAAGTTTTGTGTCCTCCGCAACTCTACCACGAGGGCTTTATTTTTGGCTTTAAGCTCACTGCATGGATTATGTTCGGATGGAGTAAACGGTGTTGACATGAACGTCTGCATGGCTTCATTCTTCTTTGACCTCATCAGTTTCACTTTCCTCTCGTATAAAGTACTCACAGAATGGCAGAGAGTATTAGGAGACAAAACATTGGATGTCCCATTAAATTGTATAACCATTGGCAGAAATTAGCCCAGGTAGTCTGCTGCTTATTCATAAGGCGTCTCAGTTCAAGTACAAGACCATTAGTGAGGACTCTTGGGTTCACTGCTTGGTCAACTGCATATAGATTGGGAATCCGAATACCTTCACTCTCACATAAGGGCCCGATGTAATCGGCATCTTGCACCTCCAACCAGGGGACCACATTACTTGGATTTGCCAGGTTCTTTTTTCTCCTTATTTGAGTTTTAATACTGCATGTTGGTGGTATGGACGTAATATTCACATATGGTTTTAAAACACACAGTGCATTGAGGAGTGCATATTTCAGAACTTTACCTGATTTGGAACAACCTTCAACAATTTTTTTAAGGAGTCCATAAGTGACAGCCATGGAATCCACCCAGAAATCTGAGGATACAAGTTATGAAACAAAGAAGGTGTGAATACACGCAGTGGAAAGTCCATAATCGGATATTCCAATGAGGGTGTGTAGATGTTTTGTGAAAATTAGATATTGATTGTGTAATTTATATGTAGATTTGCATATTCCGCTTTGTTTATACAATAATGTTGTAATAAAATGCACATTTTTGTAGCAATGTGTTTATTGTGTTAAACATTTGTTTACCTGGCGGGATCCATCATTCTTCAAGGAAATGATATCTTCATCTGACCACTCTGAAGCAAGCCCACTACCATTACACTCTAAAAAAAATTAACTATCAAAGTCATTTCAAAATAATTGCATAACTCCTACGTTTAGAGACTTTAGTATATGTAAATTGGATTTACAAATTTGAAGCTGTTGGCTAGGTACTTAGTACTTCAACTCATTCACATGTGGCATCATTTATGTATTTCACTGTAGGGATGATGTAATGGCAATTATTTGAAACGCCATAAAATGATTTGAGTTGAATAGAAATAAACCAGGGTATTTTCCCCACTGACTGCATAAAGTGGTTTACATGTCTTAGCTTTTGAAACTAATATAGCTTCTGGGCAGAGATGTGACTCGCATTTGTTTTGGATAATACTACTTCATGTAGATAGCTTTGGACTGTCCTTCATATTGGCTTACACGGATTGACATTGCTTTTAACAGTTTTGTTGACATAGCAAATAATAAAAGTCTTTTCTAAATAATTTCCATTTGAATTTTCTTTTTAACATAGTATGTGTTTTAGCATAGACCATATTTTTGAAGCCTTTCACCCATTTACCCCTGGGTTTGGCTTTATATAGGCTAGAATTACAAATTTCAACATGGAATGATTGGTGAAAGAGTTAATGTTAATTTACAATATCTGACATGGCTTTAGATTATCTTCTTCATACAACATGGAACATAGTGCCCAAATTAGGATGCGCCCAATTTCAAGAGAAAGAAGATAAATGGGGGAAAAAAATCATAGAAAAAAATAATAAAAAAATGTAAATAGCGGGATACCTCATGGGACAAGGAACATTTTCGTATATGACTTTACTATATTCAAACAGATTAAACCAAACAAGAGACTCTTTCCTATTATACAACCTTCAAATAATTGCCACCACATCATCCCCTTAACAGAGGCCATGTGTGCCTGTTGCTTTATGAAACAATAATTAAAAGTACCATGCTTTAGTGAATGTATTGTTTATCAATAAGATTTATTACCATATTATTCATTGTTCTTGTATTAATAACTAGCAAACACCAATTACATCTCCTGTGGATGTTGTATTACCATTGGTGTGCCCAAAGAACGCATTTCTTCTTATGATCACAACAGGGGAAACAACCCTGTGTCACATCAGGGTAGATAACTCAGTGTACTTCAGGGTAAGACTACTGTCCATAAACAACCACCACGAAGATCATGTTGTGGAGCCCCACACAATTATCTACTTCCAGTATTTGTACTCTGAAAAAGAACAATTCAGCAGCGATAAAACAATATTTGTAATGGCACAGATTCTGCTTAGCATAGTGCAGCAATGAATATGGTCTCAAAAGCTAATCTCCCAAAGAAACGAATGAAACAGTTGTTAATTAGCAAAATTATACTATATTGCCTGTCAATCCTCCACGATGAAATGTAATTTCTCCTAAATCTTCGGTGGCTCTACATTCCATCAGCCGCACAATCGTATGTGTATATCGAGACAACCACAGAGGTTACTAAGTGAATTGTCGAAAACTGAACCCCTGTCAACCTATCGAAAAAAGACACGTATCTAAAACTTACTTTGACATCAAATTTCCTTCATTCTTTCTATACATGTATATTTGAGAAATGAAATTAGGTTTATACTCACTCTCAGTAAACATCTACGTGGGAATATCAATCTACGGGTAAATAGAAAATTTTCCAGACCCAGAAACACCTCCTTACTGGCCCAAAAACTGTTGTGGGTCTGTTCACAAAATTTTCAGCATTCGTTGCTAATGTCCCTAGTAGTCTCCGTTGGCCTGTCACGTGATATGGGGAGAAGCATGGCGGCCACATGTTAGACAGATTTCGGTGAGAACAATTTCTACACTTCTGCACATTTTCCGTTTTTCTCATTCCAGTTCAATATGCCAAAGTATCCATGAACATATCTTATGCCATTTTCATTTCTTTTTTCGGTTTTTACGACCACTCTTTTACTTGATAATTCACATGAAAGCCAAACAATAGGGCTATTGTTCTGCACCAGTACGACGTTGTTGCAAATTTGAAACCTTTCATCCATACATGTCGTAACGTCATTCTACCACCCCACAGTGAGTATGTTGATATTGTGGTAGGAATATAATAGATATATAATACCAATGCGGCATAAGCTCAGGCTAATGCAGAAGCATACATGTAGTCTATTTTGTCGGATAAATTCAGGCAATAACAATGTAAATATGCGGCTTTACATGAAACCTGTACTGGGCTATTGAACGGTTAGTGATAGATATTATTATTATTAATTTCAGCCCTGATTCCTGGCAGCTGCATCAACTATTTAGGAGCCAGAATAAAGCCAAGTGTTCCTGTGTGTGGAGCTATATCATTTCAGCAAATGTGATGGCTGGACTGAACATATCGGTCGATCTAATTTCACCAGTGTCTGTGTGAGCTGGACATGATCTAAATGTGCTCTGCTGAAATGAAGTTGTGATTTTTCCCCAAAATAGTGCAGTAGTAAATAAAAAGCGTAAAACTGGTTCTGTTTGAGGGGTTGCAGTTCATGTTGCTGTGAATAATATATTGGTGTTGATTCGTCCGCTGTTGATGATTACGTCATACGCACGTCATATGGATTACGAGAAGCCGCCAAACGTACGTCATCTGGTACGTGGAATTACGTTACAGTTACGTGGAATGGTGTTTTGGAACTACACTGTAATGGATTACGTCAGTGGGAACTGATTGAATTAAATTGTGAACGGAACAGGTGAAACTACGGTGGTGCGTGAGATGTCACAATCACTGAAGAAACTTCAGATGCTGTGTGTCAACGAATATAATTTTTACGACTTGTATTGACTGGGCAATTGGTAACTTGAATTCTGAATTAAATTGATGTGAATGTGAGTTAAGATAAAGTCCGAGTTAGCAGGTTAGGATTAACTGATTGCAATTTGATTACTCACCTTGAATACCGGAACCAATTTATTGTGCATATATTTGTTTTTTATTCATTTCCGGGGATCTTTATATTACATTGCTGTAAATATTTGATACGATGTCTCAACTGATTAAATGTATTTTTGCCAAGTATTGTATTCATTGTGTACTCTATCACAACGTGACATTTTTGGGGGGCTTGTCCGTTGTGGCAGTGAACATTTTGAATTTTGAGATATTGCCGATTCAGAACGCCCAATAGTTTTGTAGTGGTAGGATTCAACTGTTGGTGGTTTTGGCTAAAATATACCATTCCCCTGTGTGAAAGTGAGCATTTTGTTGGTTATAGCGTACTGCAGGGATTCTCTTAGTTAGTATACGGTACTTGTTTGAAGACGCGATTTTTCGGTATCCGCAATGTCTAGTATAGATACGTATGTTAAGGTCGGAAAAGACCTTGATCTTCAGGCGATGCGTTGCGAGAATTTGTCCTAGAGCAGCAGCGTGATGCAAATATACGCGCGGAATTTGAGCGAGCGGAACGTGAACACGAACGTCACGAACGTGCGCAGACACGGGAAATAAGGCGCGCCAAAATTCAGAATAACGAAGAGCTATCTAAAATTGCTGCTGAAGCGGACAAAATCAAATTAGAACAACAGATGAATACGAGCGCGAAAAGTTGAAAACAAACAATGGTGAGCAACCTCCGAGATCTTTTGCTAAGAAACCAAAGCTTCCAGAGTTTGATGACGGGAAAGATAACATTGACGCATATTTGTTTAGATTCAGACGCTACGCGACTTCACAGGGTTGGCCGACGAAGGAATGATGTTCAAGCCTATGTGCTTTGCTCACGGGGAAAGCGCTCGATGTTTATTCTCGTTTGTCACGAATGGAAGCGGAATCGTATTCGGCTTTTAAAGCGGCTCTTTTGAAACGATTCGATTTCACTGAAGATGGGTTTAGGCAGAAGTTCAGAAATGCTAATCCAGAGAGTTGCGAAACTTTTCCTCGATTTGGGGTACGGATCGACAACTACCTCAGTCGTTGGATTGAACTGAGTGATACCGTGGAGGTGTACGGCGCGCTGAATGGTCTTCTACCGAGGGAACAGGTTGTGAATTCTTGCAACAGAGAGCTTGCAACTTTCCTGAAGGAGCGTAAACCGAAAAACGTTGAGATGTTACCGATTGCAGAAGCTTATCGAGAAGCTTATCCAACAAACGAGCGGAGGTTTGACAATCGACCAGTGTTTCCAAAACCCGACTTGAAGCGTACTGGTGAGGCGATATCCGAGAAGGGACGTAATGTCGTAAGTAAATATAACAGATCAACGTTTGAATGCTATTATTGTCATAGAAGTGAACACCTAGCAAAGTTGTCCAAAGTTGAAATTTAAATCCGCTTCCCGTGCGACTAAGCCCGATGGCATTGAGTGTATCCAGCGGTGCAGGGACGGAGACCAGTGTTTTCCACGAGATGGACACACTTTTGCGGGGCTGCCAAACGACACTGGTGTAATGGCTGCATATGCAACGAAAGGATCCATGACGCCGAGGAAGAGGGACTTAGTTGGAGAAAATGCAGTGTCTGTTTGACGTGATAGTGGCTGCAGTGGTGTAGTGATCCGGAAATCGCTGGTTCCCGATGCGGCATAGGAGAGTACAGCAGTGTATTCTTCTGGATGGCACATTACGACGATTGCCACTCGCTTCTATCCACGTAGACACGCCATACTTCACTGGTTCAGCAATTGCTATGGCTATGGAAAACCTTACCTACGATCTGGTAATCGGTAATATACCCCATGTTCGAAGTCCGGAAATCCAGCCCCGAGATGGCCGGATAAGAGATGTGATGCTATTGGTGCTGTGGAAACTCGTGGACAAAAGGCTCAGCGATCCAAACCGATGAAACCACTTACCACCACTGAGTGTCCTTCTATTGATGCTTCTCCAGAAGAGATTTCCAAAGCACAGAAAGTGGACCCAACGCTTCTGAAGTTGCTGTCATTAGCTGAAAGGGGCGAAGTGCGGGTGCGAGGTAAGGGTAGTGTAAAGTTATATTAAGGAAGGGGCTGCTCTATCGCCAGTTCACCAGTCACGACCTTGGGCGATGTGCGACACAACTAGTTGTTCTTTTGAGTTTTAGAAAAACCGTCTTGAAGGTCGGCCACGAAACGATTATGGCTGGACACTTGGGCTCAAGGAAGACGTCCGATCGAATCATGTCCTGTTTCTATTGGCCGGGACTCCAAGCAGACGTCACAAGGTTTTGCATGTCATGTGACATCTGCCAAAGAACGGTGCCACGAGGGAGAACTACACAGTTTCAACTGGGACAAATGCCTCTCATCGAGACTCCATTCCAGAGAGTAGCGGTAGACATCATTGGCCCGATCTTTCCAGTCGCAGAAAGGGGCAACCGTTACATCCTGACAGTTGTAGACTATGCCACTAGGTACCCAGAGGCTGTTGCGCTTCGCACCATTGAAGCTGAACGAGTTGCTGAAGCGCTGGTGGAGGTATTTTCTAGGGTTGGCTTACCTGACGAAATTTTGAGTGATGGAGGATCCCAATTCACCTCTGGGGTTATGACAGAAGTTTCGAGGCTCCTGTCGACGAAGCAGCTGTTGACTACGCTGTATCATCCACAGTGTAATGAGCTTGTGGAGCGTTTTAATGGGACACTAAAGGAGATGCTCAAGAAGATGTGTGCCGAGAAACTTGAAGATTGGGATCGGTACTTACCTGCTGTTCTATTTGCTTACCGTGAGGTACCACAGGAAAGTCTGGGCTTTTCTCCATTCGAACTTCTCTATGGCAGAACTGTTCGTGGACCAATAACTGTCTTGAAGGAGTTGTGGACCAAAGATGTGGAAGTCCGATCAACCTACCAGTACGTACTGGATCTGCGAAATAGACTGGAAGAGACGGGTCAGTTAGCCAGAAGCGAACTTGAGAGGAACAGTTACAGGTATCGAAAATATTTCAATCGGAAGAGCAAGTCTAGACAATTTGACGTTGGCGACAAGGTCCTTGTTCTACTTCCGACAGACCGAAATAAAATTTTCATGCAGTGGAAGGGGCCGTTCGAGGTAATTGGTCGTGTTGGCGTTTGTGACTACCGTTTACAGACGCACAGAGACAAAAAGTTGTTCCAAGCTAATCTGCTACGGAAATACGTCCAGCGTGATGAGAGAGCTGCAAGTGTCGGTGAACCCGAAGTACCATGCTTTGTCGGAGCAGCGGTTCATTGATTTGAACGATGGAGATACTGACGTGAAACCCGACAAAGACATCTGTCTTCCAGATTTGGAAACCAATGAATCATGTAAAGACATAAATGTGAATTCCGAGTGAGTGTGGACAAGGCGGAACAGGTCGGCGATCTCCTGAGAAAATTCAGAGATGACTTAACAGACTTCCAAGAATGACGGATCTTGTTGAACATGACATCAAGCTTACTAAGCCACAACCAGTCGAACAGGCTATGTATTCAGTATCATTCGCTATGAGAGAGACGATTGATGCTGAAGTTAAGGCTATGCTGTGGATAGGAGTTATAGAGCCTTCCCATTCGCCATACTCCTCACCTATAGGTTTGGTAAAGAAAAAAGATGGTTCCAATCGCTTTTGCACAGATTACCGTAAATTAAAGAGTTTTTCTGTGTCAGACGCTGAACCAGTCCTAAATGTGGAAGAGTTTTTTGCTGAAGTAGCAAAAGGTAGGCACAAATACTTTACCAAAATCGACATAAGCAAGGGCTATTGGCAGATTGCGATGACCGAAAATGCAAAGGGAAAGACGGCGTTTTAAGGTTATGCCTTTCGGACTCCTTAACGCCCCTGCTACCTTTTCCCGTATGATGATGCGACTTCTCGGGGACCTTGAAGATGTCCTCAACTTCATTGACGATGTTTTGGTTGCCTCTGACACATGGGAGCGACATGTGAACACATTGGCTAAAGCCTTCAAACGACTCAGAGACGCTCATATCACAGCTAGGCCGTCTAAGTGTTACATAGGGTTCGAACAACTGGAGTACCTTGGGCACATGATTGGAAAAGGTGAGTTGGCACCGGAAGAGGCTGTCGCACAACCTAAGACAAAGAAAGAGGTGAGGTTTCTCATGGGGTTAATGAGTTACTACAGGAAATTCGTTCCGAATTTTGCAGCAATCAATCCCATTAACAGATCTTACTAAAAATGGTATACCAAACTAAGTTCAATGGAATGAGTCTTGTGAGAAAGCACTGGAAACCGTGAAACAGAAACTCTCGAGTTTCCCAATACTTCGGTTACCAGACTTTCCAAGCCTTTCATCTTGAGGACTGATGCGTCTGATACAGGATTGGGCGCTGTGCTGCTCAAGGAACACAGTGGTGAGAAGTTTCCTGTGCTGTACGCTAGCCGGACGTTACTTCCGCGTGAAAGGGCGTATGCGACCATTGAAAGGGAAAGCTTGGGGTTAGTCTGGGCAATACACAAGTTTCAGCGTTACCTTTATGGTAAGGAGTTTGTCCTAGAAACTGACCACCAGCCCCTCGTATACTTAGATAGAGCCAAGATTACCAACAGCTGAATTATGAGATGGGCGCTAGTGTTGCAACCATATCGCTTCAAGATTGAAGCAATTGCAGGAAAGCTGACTTGTATTTGTGCAAAACCCATAGGTTTAGCTAGAGGGGGGAGTAATGTCACAAGTCAGGTATATTTTTGTTGAGAAAGTATATAGTGGTGAAGTACCACTCATCCACCGGGCCAGTAATTGCCCTCTGGGCCTTCATGGAACAGGCGCGAAATCTGATTGACAGGTCAGGTGTATTTAGTGATGGGATGGGTATCTTGCGCAGCTGTTTGATTATGCAAGGAACTTGAGATTTATTTTACAATGGATTTTGGTAACATGCATTTGGACTGTAGAAAGTGGGGCATAGAATCTGGTCAGATTGGCCAGGGCTAGCAGACTGTACACATCTCACAGGGTTGTCTGAGTTAAGCTTGAATTTTGTCATATATTTTGTAGAGCTAAATGCCATTTTATTTTACAACTCAGACAGTGAGTATGTTGGTATTGTGGTAGGAATATAATAGATATATAATACCAATGTGGCATAAGTTCAGGATAATGCAGAAGCATACATGTAGTCTATTTTTCTCATTTAACGTCGACAAAAGCTGTAATAAAACAAGGGTATTTCGCGATCCCATAGATAAATAATCAAGATCAATGTGGCTTCATTAATTTTGCTCGGTATCTATGTGAAATTTGGGAACACAATATATCAACAGCATATAGGTATTCCAATGGGTACTAATTGCGCACCCCTATTGGCTGACCTATATCTGTTCTCTTATGAATATGACTATATGCAGGCGCTTTCAAAAACCGATCCATTCAAAGCCCGTTCCTTCAAATTCACCAAACGCTATATAGACGATCTTCTCGCTGTCAATAATCGCTATATAAATGACGCAGTGAAGGATATATATCCACCTTCACTGGATTTGAAGGAAACTACAGATAACACTACAGGCACATCATATTTAGACCTATATCTCTATAAAAATGAAGCCGGCTTTCTCTCTCGTCGACTGTAAGACAAAAGAGATGATTACAATTCGACATCGTAAACTATCCCTTTCTGGACAGTAATATTCCAGTGGGACCTGCATATGGCGTATACATATCACGCCTAGTAGCATTTGCTAGATCCTGTGTTAAATGTGACGATTTTAATCAACGTCACAAAACATTGTTGCAGAAACTTACAAAACAGGGCTACACAACCTAGCGCCTCCACTCAGTTTCTCAAATTTGGCGATACATATCGCATGCTGATAGCAAAATACGAGCGTGTCTAATTCCGCTTAACCCGGGACTAGGGGCCGTATGAACCCATGTTCTTCAAGATCCTCCTGGTACTCATATGAACAGTCACAATAAAAGCGTGACTGAGATACATCATGCTTTAGATGACGACTTTACAACGAATATTATGGATTAAGAATTCTGATCAGCGATACGGATTTGATATTTTCGGAACATCACGATGTCTTGCCGGCATCATTGAAAACTGTTGACCGCTTCTCTCTTGCAGGAAACAAGCCTATGTTTATGTATACTATGCTTGTCTTTTTGAATTTGGTGCTAATACTGTTATATGGAATATGGAATAGGTCTTTGGATTATGGACGCGGATATTCTCTAATGGACGGCGGCTGAATTATGAATGACGGACCAGACGCTTGTAATTGAAGCCCAACTCAACTGGAATGTTGGTTTTGTACAGTAACAGTTTTGTCAGATTTGAAAAGATTGTGATATCTCAAAGATAATCTATAATGTATAAGATACGGCGTATCACGTTGGGCACACCGGTTCTCGTCGGATCACCGAAGTTAAGCAACGTTGAGCTCGGTCAGTACTTGGATGGGTGACCGGGTGCTGTACTGGCTGGGCTGATCAGTGTCCAGGATAATAGGAACTGTGGACACTCTCGTGTTCTGGCACATGTAGGCACCGTCGTGATATGACTGAAAAAATGTTGAAAACGACGTTAAATCCTACTCACTCACTCACTCCTATGATGTATACCTGAAATTTCATAATATCTATGTATATTTTAAGGGTTTTCTGAATGAATGTTAGTACATTGGTATAATGAATGAAGAATTATTTCGAATTTTTGTCAACTGTGTCGATGTGCACCGTAATAGATTTCAAAATCTTAAATTTTCATGTAGGTGCCTGATTTAAAAAATATTAAACCTTTAGGATGCCTAGTTTAGCAATTTCATTATAAAAGTATTTTCTTCGGAGAACACCAATGCCCATAAATGAAACTTTCACATATTGAGGCTTCGCAGACGTGTACAATCATGTACTTATCTCGTACACATTATGGACGTGATATTTTGATTCTCCAAGTCGCTTTATTTCTTCTCAATTTTCATTTTCTGATTTAGTCATTCGATTTACACTGCGATTAAAATTCGACTACACGGCGGTCTAAATCCGATTTACACCGCGGCTAAAATGAGCTAAGTTTTTGGCATTAAGGGAGGTCTATCATAGAGGGGACTATCTCGTCCAGAGGGCACTATAGGGAGATGATCCCGAGAGTGCGGGCAATAGTTGATTTATTATACCGCAAATCTTATATATTGGGTTACGTATATTGGCGAGTCAAATACTAGAAAAGTTAACAACAAAACGACTGGACACGCGTCAGATATTTTGAGCTACTCAAAATCAGCACGTTGGATATGGTCATATTTCACAGAAATGTGCAGAATTTCCCCTTGGGGAAGGGGTATCATTAGTGACAAACAAGAATGGATTTTCTGCAAATGTGTTTGTTTTCCTGTAATTATGAAAAAATGGTTATAAAACCCTCACAAGTGAATGTAGTGAGTTAGAAGGTGATGCTCTATATTCTTACTAGCCAATTTATTGTCTTATAAATTCTTATATACATGTATGTCAGTGGAGTGGATGGCTGAATTAAGTCTCGTGTTGATCGCTATGGATTTAAAATGTAGGTTATTTAGGAGTGTATCTGCCTGTATAGCGGGCAATTTCACCTCTAGATAGTTTATCGGTGATGCTAAGGTTAACTTGATTTTTTGTGAAGTCCAGGATAGTACCAGAGGCAGATCTCAGCGGGCCAGGGACAGCAAACAAGAGCAAATCACCATCCGAACCACGGGTTTCACGCTAGTATATATTAAACACGCAGTGGAGATGTTGCATTCAGATTGAGGATCCAAGGATATTAGCTCATGTCACAGTTTGCGAAATTTGGTGAAAGGATCTATCTACTTTCTCATGTCCCAGTGAGCGACATTTGGTGGAATGTTCTATCTATATTCTCATGTGATATTGGGTGACATTTGGTGGAAATGCTATGTTTTTACGTAAGAGTGGGGTTCATTTGGTGGAAGGTTCTATTTATATTCTGTATCTATATATTTGGTCGAAGAATCTATCTACATATTCTCCTGTGAAGCCGCCCACTGAAACATAAGAACACGGATATAACCTTCCAGTAAATGTCGCCCACTGTCACATGACAACATAGATAGCACCTTAAAACAAATGTCGACCACTGTCGCATAAGAGCATAGAACTTTCCACCAAATTTCGCCCAGTGTCACTTGAGAACATAGATAGAACCTTCCACCATATGTCGCCCACTGTCACATGAGAACATAGAACCTTCCATCAAATGCCATGTATGAAACGATCTATCTGTTCTCATGTGACAGTGGGTGACAATTGATGGAAGGTTATATCCGTGTTCTTACGTGGTAGTGTGCGACATTCGGTGAAAGGTTCAATCTATGTTCTCTTAGGACAGTGACACACATTTGGTGGGAGATTATATCAATGTCCTTATGTGGCAGTGGGCGACATTTTATGAGACATACTGTCCATGTTCTTGTGTGGCAGTTGGCGACATTTGGTGGAAGGTTCTATCTATGTTTTTATGTGATAGTTGTCGACATTTGGTGGAAGGTTCTATCTGTGTTCTTATGTGAAAGTGAGCGACATTTTGGTAATAGGTTATATCTATGTTCTCATGTGACAATGGGCGATATTTGATGGAACATTCTATCTATGTTCTCATGTGACAGTGGACGACAATTGGTTAAAGTCCATCTGATAGTGAGCGACATTCGGCGGAAGATTCTATATTTGTTCTTAAGTGACAGTGACCGATATCTGGTGCAAGTTTATATCTATGTTCTTACACGACAGTGGGCGACATTTTGGTAAAAGATTATATCTATGTTCTCATGTGACAATGGACGATATTTGGTGGAACGTTCTTTCTATGTTCCATGGGTCAGTGGATGATATTTGGGTTAAAGCTCTGAGTTTTTGTGAAAGAGGGTGACATTTGCTGGAAGTTTCTCTCTATGTACTTAAGTAACAATGGGCGAAATTTTTTGGAAGGTTTCCCCGCAATTCTGATGTGACAATGGGCGAAATTTGGTGGAGGATCCTATCTATGTTCTTTATATGAGCGAAGGTGACATTTGGTGGACGGTAATACCACTGTTCTTATTTGACAATAGGCGGAATTTGGTGGAACGTCTATCTATTTTCTTATGTGACAGTGGGCGCCATTTGTGTTAAAGTTCTATCTAGGTTATTTTGTAAGAGTGGGCGACATGCGATGGAAGATTCTATCTAAGTTCTTATGTGACACTGAGCAAAATTTGTTGGAAGTTTCTATTTATGTTCCCGAGTAACAATGGGCGAAATTTGGTTCTCCCTCAGTTCTCATGTGACAATGGTCGATGAAGTGGAAGATCCTATCTATGTTATGTGAGAATGAACATTTGTTGATGGGTTCTATCTATATTTTTATGTGACAGTGGCGACATCTGTTGAAAGGTTCTATCCTCACTCTTATGTGATAGTTGGTGACATTTGGGGGAACGTTCTAGCTATGTTCTTATGTGCGGTGGAGGACATTTTGGCGGAAGATTCTATCTATGTTCTTATGCCACAGTGGGGGACTTTGGTGGAAGCTTCTATCTATGTTCTTAGGTTATAATGGGCAACATTTGGTGGAATGTCCTGTCGATATTCTCATCTGATAGAGTGCGACAATTGGTGGAAGGTTCTCTATGTTTTTACGTGAGAGTGGACGTCATTTGGTGGAACGTTCTATCTATATTCTGTATCGATATCTATATTCGATCGAAGATTCTATCTCTATATACTCCTAAGACATAAGAACATAGAACCTTTGATCAAATGTCAACCACTGTCACATGTTAACATAAAAGCTTCCACTAAATTTCGCCCACCGTGACAGGGGAAGATAGACCGTTCCACCAAATGTCATGTATGAAACAATCTATCTATGTTCTCATGTGATAGTGGGTGACGTTTGATAGAAGGTTCTATCCGTGTTCTTACATGGTAGTGGGCGCCATTTGGTGGAAGGTTCAATCTATGTTTTCTTGTGACAGCGAGCAACATTTGCGGGAAGGTTATGTCCGTGTTTTTGTGTGACTGGACGACATTCGGTGGAAATTTCCAAGTTCTTATGTGACTGGAAGGATATATCTATGTTCTTATGTGACAGTGGGTGACATTTTGCAGAAAACTTTTATATATGTTCTCATGTGGCAATGGGCGATATTTCGTGGAACGTTAGGTTATAATGGGCGACATTTGGGGGATTGTTCTGACTATATTCTCATGTGAGAGTGGTCGTCATTTGGTGGAATGTTATAGCGCTGGACACACCGGTTCTCGTCAGATCACTGAAGTTAAGCAACGTTAAGCTCGGTCAATACTTGGATGGGTGACCGGGTGCTGTACAGGCTGGGCTGATCAGTGCCCAGAGTAATAGGAACTGTGAGCATTATCGTGTTCTGACACATGTAGGCACTGTCGTGATATGACTGAAACAAGGTTGAAAACGACGTTAAACCCTACTACTCACTCACCTATAATCTGTAGCTATATCTATATTTGGTCGAAGATTTCCTCTATATATTTTCATGTGAGATAAGAACACCGATAGATCATTCCACCAAATGTTGCCCTTTGTCACATAAGAACATAGATAGTATCTTCCATGGAATGTCGCCCTCTATCACAAAAAACATAGATAGGATGTTAATCCAACTGAAGATGAAATGATATTTGGTATGGAGTAAAGCCCGCCATTGAGCATATATACATATAAAATGAGGGTTTTTTTTAGAGATAATAAATTAAATTGGTCGTCAGCAGGATTTGAACCCACGACCCCGGTTCAACGCGCCCATGCTTTACCGACTGAGCTATGACGGCCCACCCGTGGATTGTCCCTGTGATGATCACCAACCTTCTCTCTCGGTGTTGCGTCCACTGTCACACGAAAACATAGAACCTTCCCCCACATGTTGCCAACTCTCACACGAGAACATAGAGGGAATGTTCCATAAAATGTTGCACACTCTCGCATGAGATCAAGATAGAACCTTCCACGAAATTTCACCCAGTGTCACATGAGAACATAGAACCTTCCACCTCATGTGATAGTGGGTGGCAATTAATGGAAGGGTCTTTCCTTGTTCTTACGTGGTAGTGTGCGACATTTAGTGGAAATTTCAATCTATGTTCTCTTGTGACAGAAGCGCCATTTGATGGAGGATTCTATCTATGTTCTCATCTGTCAGTGGGCGACATTTGCTGAAGGTTATATCCATGTTCGTATGTGCCAGAGGGCGACATTTGGTGGAAGGTTCTATCTTGATCTCATGCGAGAGTGGACGACATTTTATGGAACATTTTGTCTATGTTCTCGTGTGACAGTTGGCGACATGTGGTGGAAGGTTCTGTCTATGTTTTCGTGTGACAGTGGACGATATTTGATTTAAGGTTCTATGTTCTCACGCGACAGTGGTTGACATTTGGTGGAAGGTTCTGTATATGTTCTTACGTGGTAGTGGGCGACATTCGGTGGAAGGTTCTGTCTATGTCCTTATGTGACAGTGGCCGATATTTGGTGGAAGGTTATATCTATGTTCTTATGTGACCGTGGGCGACATTTTGGTAAAAGCTTTTATCTACCTTCTCGGTATCTGACTGAACGTTCTACCCATGTTTTCATGTGCCAGTGGGCGACATTTGGGTTAAATTAGATGAGTTTTGTGAGAGAGAAAGAATAAATTGGTCGTCAGCGAGATTGGAACCCACGAACCCGGTTCAACGCTCCGATGCTCTACAGACTGAGCTATGACGACCATAGGTATTACACCCGTGGATTGTCCCTGTGATGACCAACCTTCTCTCTCGGTGCTGCATTTGTGCGCAACTGGCTTTATAATGAAGAAATGATATTTGGTATGGCGTAAAGCCCACCACTGATTTTATACATATAAAATAGGTTTTTTCATGAGAAATGAGTTCATTTCTTCATTATAAAGCCAGTTGCGCACAAATGCAACACCGGAGAAGGTTTGTCATCACAGGGATAATCCACGGGTGCAATACCTATGGGCCGTCATAGCTCAGTCGGTAGAGCATCGGCACGTTGAGCCGGGGTCGTGTGTTCGAATCCCGCTGACGACCAATTTATTCTTTCTTTCTAAAAAAAACCCTCATTTTCTATGTATATATGTTCAGTCGCGGGTTTCACGCCCTACCAAATATGATTTCTTCATTATAAAGCCAGTTGCGCACAAATGAAGTTTGGTCATCACAGGGACAATCCATAGGTGCAATACCTATGGGCCGTCATAGCTCAGTCGATAAACCATGTGTGCGTTGAGCCAGGGTCGTGGGTTCGAATCCTGCTGAAGACCAGTTCATTTTTTCTCCCTTTTAAAAACTCATTTCATATGTATATATGCTCAATGGCGCGCTTTACGCCATACCAAATATCATTTCTTCAGTTGGATTAAAATTCAACTAGTGGGCGACATTCCATGAAAGATTCTATCTATGTTCTTATGTGAAATTGGGTGACAGTTGTTGGAATGGTCTATCTATGTTCTCATATAACAATGGGTGAAAATTGGTTGAAGGTTTTTCCTCAGTTATTATGTGACAATGGGCGAAATTTGTTGGAGTATCCTATCTATGTCCTTTATATGACAGGGGCGACATTTTTTGGTAGATTCTATGTTTTTATGTGATAGTGGTGACATTATTTGGAAGGTTCTATCCATGTTCTTATGTGGCAGTGAAGGACATTTGGTGGAAGGCTCTATCAATATTCTTATGCCACAGAGGGGACATTTGGTGGAATGTTCTATCTGTGGTCTTATGTTATAATGGGCAATATTCGTTGGAATGTTCTATCGATATTCTCATGTGATAGTTGGCGTCATTTGGTGGAATGTTCTATTTATATACTATATCTATATTTATATTTGGTCGACGATTCTATCTATATATTCTCATGTGACATTAGAACATGGATAGAACCTTCCACCAAATGACGCCCACTGTCACATATTAAAATAAATGCTTCCTAAATTTTGCCCACTGTCACAGGAGAACATAGACCGTTCCACCAAATGTCATGTATGAAACAATCTGTGTTCTCATGTGATATCAGGTGACAGTTGGCGAAATTTGGAGGAAGGTTCTAGATATGTTCTTATGTGACAGTGAAGGACATTTGATGGAAGGTTCTATCCATGTTCTTATGCCACAGAGGGGACATTTGGTGGAATGTTCTATCGACATTCTCGTGCGATATTGGGCGGCATTTGGTAGAATGTTCTTATGTTTTTGCGTTAGAGTGGGCGTCATTTGGTAGAAGGTTCTATCTATATTCTGTATCTATATTTATATTTGGTCGAAGATTCTCTCTATATTTTCTCATGTGGCATAAGAACATTGATAGAACCTTCCATCAAATGTCGCCCACTGTCACATAGTAATATTAAAGCTTCCACCAAACAAAGCGACATTTGGGGGAAGGTTCTATCTATGCTTTCATGTGACAGTGGACGACATTTTATTTAAGATTCTATCCATGTTCTTAGGCGACAGTGGACGACATTTGGTGGAAGGTTCAATTTATGTTCTTATCTGACAGTGGACGACATTTGGTGGAAGGTTCTATCTAAGTTTTTATGTGACTGTCGTCGATATTTGCTGGAAGGATATATCTGTGTTCTATGTGACAGTGGACATTTTGGTGAAAGATTTTATCTATGTTCTCTTGTGACAATGAGCGACATTTCGTGGAACATTGTATCTATGTTTTGTTTATGTTCTTTTGTGACAGTGGGCGATATTCGGTGAAGGATTCTCTCCGTGGTCTTATGTGTCAGTTTGTTATATTTGTTGGACGGATCTATCTATGTTATCAAGTGAGCATGGGCGGCAATTGGTGGAAGGTTCTTCCTCAGTTCCCATGTGACAATGAGCGATAATTTGGTGGAAGGTTCTATCTATGTTCTTTGGTTAAAATGGGCGATATTTGGTGGAATGTTCTATCTATATTCTCATGTGATAGTGGGTGACATTTGGTGGAACGTTTCATCTAATATCTGTATCTATATTTATATTTGGTCGAAGATTCTATCCATATATTCTCATGTGACACAAGAACATAGAAAGAACCTTCCGCCAAATGTCGGTCACTTTCAGATATTAACATAAAAGCTTCCACAAAATTTCACCCACTGTCACATGAGAAGATTCTATATATATATTCTTATATGAGAGTGGCCAACATCTCGTGGAATGTTCTGTCTATGTTCTTATGAGAAAGTAGGCGACAGTTGATGGAAGGTACTGTCTATATTCTTATGTCTGAGTGGACAGCATTTGCTGGTTGGTTCTATCTATGTTGTTATGTGACAGTGGGGTCAGCTGGTGGAAGGATCTCTCTATATTCTTGTGACAGTTGCCGACATTTGGTGAAAGGTTCCATACACATTCTCATGTGATCGTGGGCGTCAAAGTCAAACTTTGCAAAGCTAGATCCTATTCTCCATCAGGACTAAGACTTTGCCTTGGAGCGCTCAGAACATCCCATAAAGAAATCTTATATGTCGAAGCAGATGAGTTTCCTTTAGAACTTCGAAGAATTAAACTATCACTGCAATATATTACAAATTTGCGATCTGTTTTGAAGCTACATGTGTTGGTTGTATCACATATATACATGTACAGGAGGACTACTTTCCTTGTTACCAGCTTGTCCCCCCTCCCCCCATCCCCCAACATGTAAAAATTATTAGTTGATTTTGAGAGATACATTACGGTTTTGCTATTATATCTTGCATGTGTGGAATTTTGGCAAGTCAATATTTTATGAAATTGTTTGAAATATTATGTTTTTAACATAGACGATGTTGCGGAGTAAAATTTGCTCTGGTAATCAAGCCTCTAATGGGAATAATTTTCACGACGTCGCCATTTTTCAACAACAACAACAACAGTGGGTTCACAAACATCTTGATCTGTGAAAAATTGCAGCATAATTCAGCAGGAAGACTCGTATGCATGTGTGAAACTGTTTAACCTTATATGACGACAATAATATGATTATCATATTAGTTCTGGTCCCTTCTGTCGGTTGTGGATATACGTTGGAAAAGTATATTCAGATACAATAGAAGTATAGAATAATAACTCACAATAGAATGATAGCTAACCATGTTTTGCATAACTGGTTAAATTGGACTATTTCTGAGTTTGCTTTTTTTTTAATTTTGCAACGTATTTCTCCATCTCGAATCTTACCTTCTGAGCTCAACGAGTAAGAGATCTCTTCGTTTTAAGTCGTAGAGGATTAAATTTAAGTTAATAACCTTCTATCCTCCTAAAATATATTCCATTTAGACAAAATTCTATATATATTATCAATTTGGATTCTAGTAGCAATTCTCCAGTAATTGTCTATTGTGTGTGAATGTATCGGCATTCTCAAAATAAATGCAAACTTATCCGTTTACGCAGAGCGAAGAGTACAATAATCTTTTCCGACATTTATGTTCTTTAGCAGTGAGTTTGTAGCAAAGGTTCAATGTATTATTCTCGGTTGGAATCACTGAAGAGACGAGCATCTTGTTATTTTAAAAAGGCCTTGAACAAATTTGCTTCCATTCCTCGACCGAAGTCTGAAAAGGTTTCCTCCCATTTTCTTAACCATGTGAGCATGCCTATAAAATATTATTTTGATATAATTTGTTATATATTTTTACAAACCATTTTCAATTTCAAAAAGTACACAAAACATGGTCAGAAGTGAAAACAGAGAAGTTTAATGTTGTTGCTTTTTGACGATAAAGCTCTCGGATTTTCAGTCAAGCGATGCGGAATTTTCGGAGCACGTCATAGTGGACGATATGCGTGGTAATTTAGTGTTTAGCATGAGGAAGATAATATTGTATGTGGTTAATTACTACCGGGAGGCACTTGGCAGTTGTGGATCATAAATGTATGTAATCGTTCTCTGAGCAATTACGTAAAAGTGTATCCAGCTAAGTCCAAATGTACAGTGCTTACAATGTTGGTCTGTTACTTTGACATGTGTGCATTTTCAATATTTACCAGGTCCTATACAAGGCATAGTAATATATGAAGATTTTGTTCACAATAAAGATACTCTGTAGTCATATCAACGGACTTGACACATTTGAAAATCAGTTCGTTAGTAATTCGTAAGTAATTTACTGATTCAAGCAACAAGTGTGAAAATTTGGCATCCAGGTTGTGGATGTTAAATTTGGCTTTTCCGAGTGAAATTTGGCATCCATGTTGTGGTTTTTAAATTTGGCTTTCAGAGCTATTCGTCAATGTGATTAGGCGACCATCACATCTCTAGCAGTAATCTACCCCCCACCTGACAATACTCACTGAACGACCAAAACAATTCAATACGTACATTTTGGAAAGACAGTATATAGAGAACTCGAAGACAAGAAAGTCTCAAATGATCGTACAACGCCACCCCCCCCCAACTCCAATACTGTTGATAGATGTCGCTGTAACAATACTGATCCCAAATTAATATGACCTTGCATAATAGGAATGCTATATTTTTATCTCCAGTTTTGTAACTGGCTTGCTATAAGGAAGTTTCTCTTCAGCATCAGATAACACGTTATTTGAATTCTGCTATCTATTTAAATTACCACATGCTGTGACGTGCTGACAGCGCCATATCTCTGTACACATTCGAAGTATCTTTTGAGATTTTAGTGTCCCCAATTTTTGCGATGAAGTCAGATGCTTTGCTGATCCTTTTACTTCTGGGTAAGTGTGGGTGTTGCAATATTCATTGTATATAAATTACTCTTTTCTCACTGTGAATTGTGTATAGCTGAAAGTTGTCTCGGTCTTTCGTGTAAGGTTCTGTAGCTATGACCTTTGTAGTACCCCGGTACTGAAAACCACCCATCTGGACTCATGTAGCACTCAGAAAATCTTTTTTCTTTGTTTCGTGATTCTTACACGATTAATGGACCGAATGTTGCAGATATACTGTATTACAGTCTCCCCAGTGCCAGTATTTTCTGGCAGGGTGTTTCACAATGTAGGAATATAATTATTTTATGATGCTCTATCCTGTGTAAACAATAGTCTGCCTTCCTTATCCATTGGCACCCAAACCCAGAGATAATTTTTAAAATCGTCAAGTCCTTCAATCAACAATACTCTGGTGAGACATGTTTTGGCTCTCGAGTTTGACATCACGGCTGAACAGAAATTATTCAAATGGCAATGTGGTCTCGAGCTGTGACAAGGTGACAATCTCCTTATTACTCCTTTGTTCTGCCTATCGAAGAGGTAGGGCTGATAATATTTGGCCTTTGCCATCTCTCAATGGATAAATATTCCTTTGCTTACGATCACGCACACCATATGTTTTTCTCATGATATATATGAAGATTACCACGGGACCCAATACCGAGACTCAAAGAACTCCCATTAGTGGTACTGATACATGTAGTTTAAGACGTTTTCCGAACAGCTACACTCCGGGATCTACCACTAAGGTAACTTTGAAGATATTCGAGTACTATGCCCTCTACATCGTATTGTTGAAGTTTAAAGGCTATTCAAAACAGTATAGAATACCTTTGATATTTTTCTTGAAAAATGGCAACATTTTCGCACTTTTCCAGCAGTTATGGAACTTTTCATTTGTGGCATATTAAACAAGTGTTTTAGTGAAAACACTACGAACCAGGCCACCCCTTTCTCATTCACATAGAAGTAATGCCACCTCTCGTGTATACCCAAGAAGTTGGTCTACTGAAAGAAAAATAAAGATTTATACAGATGGTTCTAAAGATTGTGAGAGAGTAGCGTGTGCTACAATCTTTAGTTCCGAAATTGAAACCTGTCGACTTCCAGGTAAAAGTTCGATTTTCACTGCCGAAGTCAAAGCTCTATTGTTAGCTTTAGAAGATATTGGGTTTACTATAGGAGTAAAATATATCATATTCTCAGATTCATTGATTCAGATTCTCCAATGTACGAGTTGTCACAGCGAAACAGCTCTCCAATTACCAGTATACGAGTTGTCAGAGCATTTCCATCATAGCTCTCTAGATTTGTATCTAATACCGCTTATGCCGGTGCTAGGGGCCGTGTGGTCATATCATCCAAGTTGCCACATGAACAGGTACAATAAAAGCGTACCTGAGATACAACACATATCACGAATATTTAGATTCTTGGTATGTACTTTAGAATAGGTTAACCAGAGGACTATTCTGTGAAGTCATGTGACGCAGTCAGTATGTCGGCACCTCTTCCCACTTCCCTTATATGTGTTGTAATTCAAGCGATTGAGAGTGGAACGAGTTTTCACAGCGACATAGCTCACCAGTTACCAATATACGAGTTGTCAGAGCATTTCCATCACAGCTCTCTAGATTTGTATCTAATACCGCTTATGCCGGTGCTGGGGCCGTGTGGTCATGTCATCCAAGTAGCCACATGAACAGGTACAATAAAAGCGTATCTGAGATACAACACGTATAACGAATCGTTAGATTCTTGGTATGTGGTTTAGAATAGGTTAACCAGAAGACTATACCGTAAAGCCATGTGACTCTGTCAGTATATCGGCACCTCTTCCCACTTCCCTTATATGTGTTGTAACTTCAACGCCCAACCATTTTGCACATTCTTCAATTATATGATCGTAGATTTCATCAACATATTGATGTTGTGTTTTGTTGGTTGCCTAGCCATGTTGGCAGCAAAGGAAATACTGAAGCTGATGAATTGGCTAGGGCAGCCCTAGATAATGAGGTCGATCCTGTTGGAATCGCATATAGTGATTTCAGACCCTCTATCAGTGCTTATGCCAGAAAGCTGTTTCAATCTTTTTGGGATGCTGTGGATAATAAACTTCATGAGTTTAAAAAAACTGAAGGATGTATTCATCTGAGCCATGATCAGGCGATGTAGAATCGGCCATACCCGATTAACTCACGAACTTCTACTAAAAAAGAAGCCTCTCCCAAGGTGTGTTTCATGCCACGAAGATCTCTCAGTGAAACATATTCTGATCGACTGTATAGATTCTAAGATTGCAAGAGATTCTTGCAGCTACTCTAGAAAATCTTTTTAGTAGGTAAAAGAAGACGATATTTTATGTTATTTGAAAGAAATCGGTTTGTTTCACTGTATGTATATGTCTTTTGGGGTGTTGTGTTGATTACTTATGGATTGCTGGGTTGCTGACTTATTTTTGTTGAAATACTTAGAATTATTGTTTGATCTTCGCTATATAGCTGAAATATTGCTGAATGCGACGTTAATTCTCTCTCTCTCTCTCACACACTTACACACACACACACACACACATTTGTATGATCAAAGTGGCAGATAAAATGAACTATCGTAATTTTATGACTGAAGCGAAGTAAGCATTCAGAGCGATGCACGTGATATTTTTCGCTAAACTATACTGGTGGTTCAGTGGTGGTAGCCTATATATGTCTGGCGTTGATGTGCCATTTTTGATGGCTTTCACTGTTTTCCAATACCCTATAAGGTCGTTTGTTTGGATGCTCAAATGCGTGTTGTAGGTTGTTAAAGTGAATCAGCTGAGCGTATTTGTCATATTGTTCACTTTATTGGTTGATGTGTACTTGTTCTTATTGCTACAATTCTGTTAGGGATACATTTCGGAACCTGGGGCATTTCGTTGAACAGGATGATGAATATAATAACTGCGGCAAGCCAAGAATACATTTTAGAAGGTTGCTCAATAAGAAATCTGTTGCGAAGTCAATGTACAGACTAAGAAGACCGGCGAATGAGAAGGTCGCTGTCAACTAGAGTAAACATTTTATAATAACGCTCAATAAGAAGATCGCTACAAACCGAAGGAACTTTTTATAAATCCGCTCTATATTAAGGCCGCTGTTTAGTCTGACTACTGCTTTTAGAAAACCGCTGTATAACTAAACCACTGCAAGCAAAGAATACATTTTACAACGCCAATGATTAAGAAGGCCGCTATAAACTGAAAGAAGATATTATAATCCGCTCTATATGAAGGCTGCTGTTGGCCACCTTTTAGAAGACCGCCGAATAACAAAACCGCTTCAACCCAGGAGAGATTTTTGCAAATCCGCTCAATATGAAGGCCGCTGCCAACTCATTCTATTGCGTTGAGAATACCGCTCAATAACATAACCGCCGTCAACTGAGGATTCAAATTTCAGAACACCGCTGAATAATAATCTCGCTCCCAAGTCAGACTAAAGCTTTTAGAAGATCATGCTCAATTATAAGAATTCAACAAACTGAAGAAACATTTTATGAAGCCGCTCCAGAAGAAGTCCTGTGTTAACTGATGTAACAGATTTATGATTTCTCATGCAAGATACACAGTTTGTCAGTGACAAAATTTCATCATCTACAATAACAGCAATAACCTAGACAATTCTCGTACTCTCTTACTTAAGCATCGACCAGTAATAGACAAAAAGATTGATTTCCCGTGATCCCTTGAATGGAGTAATTACAAGCGTCTGGTCCGTCATTCATAATTCAGTCGTCGTCCATTCAAGAATATTCGCGTCCATAATCCAAAGACCTATTCCATATAGCAGCATTAGCACCAAATTCAAAAAGAAAATCATAGTATACATAAACATAGGCTAGTTTCCTGCAAGAGAGAAGCGTTCAACAGTTAATGACCCTTAACGTCCTATCTTAACGCCTTAACCCCTTATCTCGACGCCTTAACGCCCTAGTTCAACGCCTTAACTTTCTATCTTAACACCTGTCTGAACGCGCGTTCACCAGACATTACGATATGATGCGACACCAGAGGAACATACATGGGTATGAAGACAACGAGGCACAAGAATCAAATGCTGATTCTGAGAATATACCAGCTGATTCGAAGAATCCACCGACTGGTACCGATGCCGAGACTTCTGAGAGTCTATCTAATGATACGGAGAGCTCGAAATCAGATAGACAGGCCAGTGATCATATTGTGACAGCAGCTACTAATAACCACGCTGCACTGATCGAGGACGCCGACAGGGTAATTGCAAGAGACTTGCATTCGAATGCGCTTCTGCATCAGAAAAATAGCCATGGCCGCGAGACCCCTGCCATCGTATTCTACAGCGTGAGATAGAAAAAATAAGCAGACAGAGGATGCTAAGTCCCCCGCCGAAATGGCAGCAATATTTTTTAGAATTGTTGGTCTCGCGGGGATATACATTAGGGAGGCAGCTGCCCCATAGGATATCTTGAGGGAAGGTACCAACATACCAAATTTAAAAGAATCCGTTTCGGTCCAACATGCAGTTGCTGTGCGGAAATGCAATTTTACCTTGGCCCACAGGTTAGCGCCATGTGTAGGCAGATAGGCATAAAAAAATAATCCCAGCCGAGATCTTGAGGCAAGATCCCTTGACATTGGAAATAGGAAATGTTAACTTGGCCTACAGGTGGCGCCACCTATGAGCAGATCGACAAGAAAAAACAATACCAAGTGAAACATTCAGATAAGGTACATGTATACCAAACTTGGAAAGAATTCATTCAAGTATTAAAAAGTTATTGTCCGGAAACATAATTTTAAATTTGCCCCCAGGTGACACCACCTATATGTGGATCGGCATGAAAAACAATGCCAAACGAGAAATTGAGGCGAGGTACCTACACACCAAATTTGGAATGAATCGGTTCAGGTTTTCAAAAGTTATTGTCTGGAAACACTTAACTTAGCTTTCAGGTGGTCCACCTATCAACATGAAAAACATTCTCAAGCCAGATCTTAGGCAAGGTACCACCACACCAAATTTGGAAAGAATCCTTAAGGTTATTGTCTAGAGATGCAATTTTAACTTGGCCCGAGGTGGCGCCACCCAGAAGTGGATTGGCACGAAAAACAATTCCAAGAGACATATTTAACAAATACAAAAACATGGGTCTGTGCCTGATAAATTGAAACCTTTTGGGGTTGCAATTATCCCAATATTGCAGACAACACACAAATTTCAGCTTCTGCGAAGATATATTGGAGATATATATGCTCAAACACAATATATGAGGATCGGGCGAGGGCTAGTTTGAGCGCCCTGGGGATGGGGACATGCTCTTCTTGAGGGTAGTTGTAGGTGTGCTGACATGAAAGCCATAGAAAGCTCCCTGTACATGAAACAACCACACTGACAACTGCATGCCATCATCTGTCAGTCCGAAAAACCGCAAGGTGGAATTCAATTCAATTCAATTCAGGAAATTGATCATATGCACAGTGTGCAACTATAGGAACTCCGTTGTAATTAATATAGTAAGTTACAGTGTAGACACAAATGGTTCCTGCAGAAGCTTTAGTTTAAATCATATGATGTGAGATACAATTATTTGATAGCAAAATTGAAGGAAATGTTGTCCTTCGTTCAAGATGACACGAAATTTAAAAACCAGGGGTTCGGTCCTGCGGGGATTTCCCCGCCAGTTATTTCATATTATACTTCTGAAATAAAATATGGTTCATGCAGAAGCTTTAGGGTAAATCATATGATGTGGAATAGAATGATTTCATAGCGAAATTGAAGGAAATGTTGTCCTTCATTTAAAGCGACATGAAATTCAAAACTAACAGCGAGAAGCGGAAGAAAAAAAGACAAACGCAGTTAAGGATGCCTAACTATTAGACAAAGCATTTGGAAGTTATGGCTTGTGAAGAATTTGAATGGAAACCACGGACATGCACAGAAGATTGGAACAAGACTCAGTGGCGCCACCTTCGGGTGGATCTTGCTGAAACGCAATACCAACCCATGTCTGGTCACAAGGAGTGTATATGCTAGATTTCGAAGGAATCAGACAAAGCTTTTGGAAGTTATTGCCTGTGAAGAATTTGAACAGACATCCACAAAGAGAGCAAGACCCATTTTAACTGGAACGGACACGAAGAAGCGAAACTCAGTGGTGCCACCTTCAGGCAAATGTGACGGAAATCCAGTACGCAACCGCGTCTTCTCACAAGGAATGTGTATGCCGAATTTCGGAAGAATCCAAGAAAGCATTTGGAAGTTATCGCTTGTAACTGACATCCACGGGCACAAAGAAGCAAGATCCATTTTGACCCAGTGGCGCCACCTTCAGGCAGATGTTGCTGAAATGCGATACCGACTGGCGTCTTGTCGCAAGGAAAGTGTATGCCAAATTTCGGAAGAATCCAACAAAGCGTTAGGAAGTAATCATTCGAACAGACATGTACGGACATCCACGGACATGAACAGACATGCACGGACATCCACGGACATGCACGGACACATAGAAGCAAGATCCATTTTAAAGTCCCCGTTGCGGCGGGGGACAATAAGGTGCCACTCTCCCTCAGGTATATGATGGTATTTTCAACCTTTCCTATTATGCGTGGACTCGAGACCGAGTGGATGACGTGCCAGCCTTTGATGCGCGCCTTGCTGGTTCGACTTCCATCAGGGTAATGGAGATTCCCCTTCTATCCCTGCATGTATTGCTATGCATGATGAGTTCCTTCTCTCACTGTATATAAGGCTATAACTTTGTCGGGGCAAGATTGAATTGACTTCTAATGTCAAATGTCCTTCGGACATTACCGGACATTCCCCGCGATTACCGGACATTCCCGAAGATTCCCAGTGATTCAGGCGAAGCAACTGATGCGTATCATTAACATTGGCGTGACTGGGAACCCAAGTCACATTGGCAGGGAATTCCTTTCTGTCCGCGGAGGCTTATCACCAGTACCGAAAGTGGTCGCATCACCACTGGATATGATATTTGACCCGGAAGTGACCTTTGACCCGGAAGTCACGTAGCCGGAAGTGATGTCATCCTTGACATCACCGGATGTGACTTCATCACCCTCCCCCTCAATGCGACAGAATTTGCTCTTTATATACTACTGATATATCTCCCTTTTCTTTGATCTCATGAGCCCTATCACATTGTCAATTATTACGGTATATTGTAAAGGGCATAATGAAATACTGAATATTGTAAAAACGCACAATATTTAGCAGAGGCTAAAACTATTTGAAGCAGCTCAATCACAGTCATGTTGAATACATCGGCGAATTTGACACCCACAAATATTCGGTATATAAACTTCGGTAGCAGTGTAGCGTCTTACAGATCTCATCAATTGCAATACCGAAGCTGCAAACGATGTGGCGGACTCTTTGAAACCAGAGTCAGTCTGCTTGCATTCTACTAATATTTTTCCATTTTGGGTCGTTTCTGATATCTAACGGTAACAACGTTGATCTCTTTCTATCATCAGACTTGATAGGGCTATCACTGCTCCTTCGTTGCTGGAACCGCGTGGTCGTGTATTCGAAGATGTCCACACGAGCATCTAAAATAAAAGCGTGACTGAGATACATATACATGGATCATTTTTGGTTCGTGTGATGTAGACGAAATATTGGCCTGTGTTTATAGATTATGCCGATATTCTCGCGGACATGAGACTGTGTTTAACTTTTCTCACTTTCTGCTTCCTGTTCATTTCTTTTAATCTCGAATTTATCTGATACTGACATATTTAATTTTATTTTGATCCAACTGATTGTAACCGTTGTGTCATAGAGTTAATTTTGTTAATTAGCACGAAACAAATATAGTTAAACTATGTTTTCACGGATTTCATAGAATGTCATCTTGCATTATAAATGTTACACCTGTATCTCTGAAATTATTTCTAGGAAAATAATAGTAACCTTGCTTACACGAAGTTGATAAGATATAAGACTGCCTAATTACTCAAACTATATGCATAATTAGTGTACAGTAGATGCAAAATTTGCAGGAATTATCTTCCGCGGTTTCACTTCCCATCTGTGATCGTGGGATCTAACATTTGCGGTAAATGTGTCATGAAATCCACAGGAAAACAGAAAATGAATTGATACATAGATCCAGTAATAATGTTCACAGCTATATAGCCGATCGTTTTGGGACGTTTTGAAACGTATTCATAAAGGTGTTCATCAATCGACAAGCACGGAGAAAGAAAGATTAATGACACAAAGGAAAGCTCACTACTTAATCAATAATTAGACGTATTAAATGTAATTACACAATCAACCAACAGGGAGCTAATTGGCACAAGCGTGTTGAATAATCTGCACAAGATCTGGCCGAGCCATGACAACAACAAGTGATTCACTTCTTGGCGTTTTGACACTTTCAGACAAATATAATACAGAAATAATTAGTGTTCTCTTTTTACCAAATTAAAACAATGTTATGTGTTTCTTCTGATACTAGTACATACTAGACCATTGGTATGGTTCCAACCCTCTTCTGTAACGCTAAGTGACTTATTACACCTTATTTAAGGTCACTGGTTGAAAATCAGTAATCAATGAAAATTGTTATGGTTATGGTATAAGCATAGTTTAGAGATGTTGATTGATTGCGGCGGCAAAGAAGAGGGCCATTCATCTTTACCCATTGGCCAAAGGGTATTGTCTGCTTGGTCCATACGTCAGTCCATCTGGCTTGTTAACACAGTACCTCTTGAAGGACTATAGCCGCACTTTTTCAATTTGTACAACACATGTAACTGGCGATGGATCAGAAACCTAGTGAAGATGACTGACCTTGACCTATTGTATCCATTATGTCAAATTTTATGTCAAATTTTATTATTGGTGATAACTTTGGAAGGATTATGTCTCCAATTTCATATTAAATATGTAACTGGTGTTTGACTAGACGCATATTCAATTTGAATGATCTTGACCTAATTTATCGAGGTAAAATTCAAGATATTGCAATATCCCGAGATCATGGCTCGGCTCTTCAAATTTACACTTCAGCACATATGAAACTGGTGATGAATTAGAAGCCTATTGAAGTTGGCCGACCTTGACATATTTCATCAAGGTCAAATTCTAGTTTAAATAACATACGTTAAAGGGCTAGGCATAGTTAGGCAGGCACGGTCATATATTGAAGTCCATAGGGTTCTTGTTAATTTCAGTATTCATTCACCAGGTAAACCAATTTTAGAAGACAATAAATGCAAAGCACAGAGTACCATGTAGATCACAGCGAACCCTTCGTCCTGGTGGCAAAAAGCACTTTCTGATAATGTTTACCAACGCAACAGTTAATCATTGATTATGCATGTGCGATCGAAGTTTGAGGTATGAGATACTCTTGAGATATGACGGTAATAAAGTACAGATAGGCAGAAGAACATACATGATGACAATACCCCAAAGGCAATTTTAGCAATAGCCCATGCCCAGGTGTGTGTCTGGTGTAAGTTGATTGAACCTTGGCCGTATCGTTCTTGAGATATAGTGGTAAAAAAACAATTGATGGTAAGTCAGTCAACTTTGACCTGGTGACCCCGAAAATTATGTTTCAATCTGAAAGATATTTAATAGGCTTATTTCCACGACCAGGTGCAATTGTGAGCCAGGGTTGGCGTTCTCAGACAAACACCAATGTCATTGTTGAGATATGGTGTTAGCCAGAAACCGGAGAAGGACAGACAGACGAACAGACATACATGATGACGACAATACCCTTCCGCAAAAATTATTCGAGGGATAACAATTGTGGGCTCACCATACTCGTTATGGAGATATGGCAACAATATCCATGGGTGTCATTGAAAAGCCATAACACTGAATACATAGGAAATTTAATTTGTTTTGTCTTGTTTGAATCTCATTAAATCAAGCTATTATTTGGGGCATTGCGGTTATTTCTCTTCGAATCTATGTGAAGAACTTATAACGAAGAACTAATAAACAATGACATGACAGCAAATCCATTCAAACTGGGCACCAATTCCAATAAGCCCCCTCCCCTCGACTGGAGAAAGGGAATTGTCACCCGAAAGGCTTTCGCGATCAGTTGCTGACGTAACCCAAATATACGTCAAGAGCTTTTCTGTGGCAGGTGTTATGGTACGTTGTGCGCTGTTCTGATATCCGTGTATTATTATTTATAGAAAAACACAAACCCTTTACTTGAATTTATGCAAATGGGTTACATTTGAGAGACCCCGACCATTGTGCATGCCAAGTTTCACGCCGATCAGTTCAATGGTTCCAAGGAAGTAGATCCTTCGATCAGCCAATAATAAATAAGTAGAGATATAATAGAATAGATCTAAAAATAGATGAGTATGATTCATAGAGTTTCTTCCGAGACCAAACTAAGCGATATAATATATATATATAATATATAACACGATATCGACTAACCCAAATATCCCCATTAGCACAATATGGAATTTTAATTTACTGACTGCCCCAGATCGTTGTCCTAATAATTATACGACTCAATTATAAATATGTGTATTTGTCGTGCTGTTTATTCCCCAGGTGTCTATATTTGACAGGCTAATTATTGAATGAGGAAGAATTCAATTGACACGAAAAACTGTTTAAACTGTTTGCATACGAGTGTAGCATGTATAAAAAAGGTTCTTCTTAGTTTTGAAGAATGTATTGATATATATTCCTATATTATTCCTTTATTATTCTGACCGGTGTTACGAAGTTCCCACTTCCTTCACTAACTTACCATCAGTTGGCATTTTGACATTTCTACCAAGCTCTTAAAGCTCACTTTTTGATTTACACCCAGAAGACCGGTTGCTGCCTCTCCGCTCTTTCAGTCTGCCCACTGGTATATAATGATCTTGAGAAGCCTGAAAATTTCTTCCAGGAATACCGAAAATGTTCATTTACGCCGTACCCACGACGTTGTTGACATTTCTCCCAAATCACTGAATGTCATGGTAATTTATTTATGCTCCCTTCAAAACCTAGACGAGGACACAATTCGCTATGCGATACAGATATCATTTTACAAAAAAATCCAGACGTCCATGATACGAGAAATTTCTTTCGAGACTGAGAACTATTATATCCATCGGTAGTGAAAAAAGCTATCAGACTCATTTGTTTACGTGAAGTAGGAAGATTTTCTAGAGAATAGACTCGCATTCCGCCTCAGGCAAAATAGTTTGTTTTGATTGGACCATAATGGTCCTGTGCACCCTACTGAATCGACAAGTATGATTGTAGGTAAACACCGCCGGTCACGTGTCAAATCACAGTCAATGGTAGGTTTTTCGGTGCTTTCGTTATCAAGCGTGGGCGTGTGTCTGACCAGACGACAGTGACCACAGCCGAAAATGAACGATTTTCAGCATATCGATGACAGGTATGGTTACTGGTGTCCAGTCATTTTTGATGGAGAGATATCGTACTATATTGTCACCAAATGTAGGGTTATTACTATTTCAAGTTAACAAAAATTTTAAACATTTTTGCGGCGAGAGGTGTTTTTAGGTGTTGGTGGACAGTCCATGGTAGGTATTAGCATCGCTTTATAGTGTGAGGAAATGAGCACAAAATGAACACGTGGGAACTTACTACCTGCCTCATGTATCACTGACTCATTCATCTCTCGATTCCTTTCACTTGTGTGTGTTTAAGAGGAATATGAACTGACGTGAACCGTGTAACCTTGGCCAATGATTCGCCAAATGGACTGTTGCCAAGACAAACGGTAGCTACCATGGACCGTCGACATATCTGATAAACAATCATATGTTGCCTCATTATAACATTGCAGCTGTTATCCGGCTTCAATGTGAAGTGATCCAATCTACAGTTCATGGTCGCATGACAAATGGACTGGTGCATTCACCTACAATCATACTTGTCGATTCAGTAGCGTGCTGTGGGCATCCCACATAATTCCTTATCCTGGCAGTGGCGCGTTCGGTAGTATTGGGTAATCACCCTATACGCTCGGCAAACACATGGCGATGAAATGCACTTCAGATTTTTGAAAGACTATGCTGGAAAATTATTTGTAATGGATGTGACCTTGGTCATCTGTAGTTAAATATGGCACACATATTCTTTCCTTGTGCGATGTTCGTTCAACAACAACAACGGTGATACGCTTCACCTTACGCCCTTCTTTCCCTCAAAGTATTCCCGCATATAATATAGTATTCCTGAACATAGAAAGTTTGAATATTTGCACTAACGATGTCCCCGTGGTAGATGTCCCAGTGGTAGAGATATAGGTTGTATGTATAACGGAACAATCACAGAATCGTCATTTTTAAATCCTGTAAGGGAGGTTGTCAAGGAGGGTGGGTTCTTCAAGGGGATTCAGCTGGTTACGCCAAGCCCAGTGTGAATTTTGTCGTGTTGGGTCACTGACCAACATTCGTGAAGGCGCATCGGACGGAGTGGGTGAGATGTGGAAGTGACGTCATTCTGCGCATGTGCAGTAGACCAAGGGTATGGTAATAGACGTTTTGGGATCTAGGGGAGCCCCTAGTTGGCCGATTGGGTCGAGTGAGGTATCCATGTGAAGCCTATGTGAGGGAGCATCCGCTTGGACTAGCGTCTCGGCCGTTGTCAACATTCCGCGCATGCGCAGACAGGGAATTGTGGAAAAAGGGTATGGAAGTAGACGTTTTCGGGGCTAGGTGGGCCACTATTGGTCCGATTGGGCCGAGTGAGTTATCAAAGTGAAGCATTCGTGAAGGGGCATCCAGTCATGGGTGGGTGCATGCAAAATTAGGATTTTGTCCGAAAATATAAAAAGCGGAACACGGACTTTACCCCTAAAATAGGGGAAACCACCTATCAACCCTATCCCAATCTCGGAGTTCCAAGAGCTCCAGAGCTCCGAGTTCCAAGAGCTCCGGAGCTCCGAGTTCCATGAGCTCCGGAGCTCCAAGAGCTCTGGAGCTCCGAGCTTCGTTGGCATTCATCCGATTGGCTGGGTGCCAAGTTTTGTATGGGCCGGGTGCCCATTGGCTCAGTGCCAAGTTTTTCGCTATAAAAAGGGGTTGATTTTGCAGTTCGGAGCTCGGGAGCTCAGAGCTCCAAGAGCTCAGAAAGGAGCTCCAAGAGCTCCAAGAGCTCCGGAACGCCGAGTTCGAAGAGCTCCGGAGCTCCAAGAGCTCCGGAGCTCCGACCTGTGAGTATGAGTGTATGCGCGCGTGTGAGTGAGTGAGTGAGTGAGTGAGGCGTGGGTGCCAAGTTTTATATGGGCCGGGTGCCCATTGGCTCAGTGCCAAGTTTTTCGCTATAAAAAGGGGTTCATTTTGCAGTTCGGAGCTCCGGAGCTCCGAAGCTCAGAGCTCCAAGAGCTCAGAAAGGAGCTCTGAGCTCCAAGAGCTCCGGAACGCCGAGTTCGAAGAGCTCCGGAGCTCCGACCTGTGAGTGTGAGTGTATGCGCGCGTGTGAGTGAGTGAGTGAGTGAGTGAGTGAGTGAGGCGTGCACAACGCTCGTGAGGCGTCCCCAACGCCCGTCTTAACGCATGGACGCAATAACGACGGTGAGTGAGTGAGTCAGTGAGTCAGTGAGTGAGTGAGTGGGATCCGACTGGACTAATGTATCGTCCGTTTTCATCATTTTGCGCATGCGCAGTCTGGCCGTCGTATAGAAAGCAGACATTTGGGGGATTCGTGGAAGTTTGTTGAGTGGTTGACCATCCCGGGTGAACCGTGTGGGGTATCAGTGTGAAGCTCTTGTAGGAAAAGTGGAAATTGCTTCTCATTTGTGGGGCGCTCACTTCCGGTTGTGTGGGGCGCTGCCCTCAGCCAATCAAAAGCGAGTATTTTGACCCGGTGCATTATGGGACATATCCAAGATGGCGGTGTCTGCCTTCTGGTTCAAGATAGCGTCACGTGCGGGGTCGAAAACTGACCATTTTGGCGGAATGTGGTCATCTGGTGTCGAAAACTGGACCTTGTATGGGTCCCGCCTAATTTGGTGTAGAGATGGACCACTATTGGTCCGAATGCGTCCTGTGGGGTGTCATCTGGTAGTTCTCGGGGTACAGACCACGATTTGAGGGATGTTCACGTCATCTGTGATGTCATTGGTGAAGTCATCAGTAGGAGTAGTAGCCAAAGTGGGCATTTTGGGGCAGTCAAAGAAGGTATTTGTTGTAGAGATGGACCACCCTTGGTTCGAATGTGTCGTGGGAAGTGTCATCTTGCAGTTCTCGGGGTTTAGACTCCATTTGAGGGATGTCCACAGCATCTATGACGTCATCGGTGACGTCATCAGTACGAGTAGTAGCGAAAGAACATGTTTTATAATTGGCTCAGTGCCAATTTTTTCCCCACGATTTGGACTGATGAGGGACACATGTTCATTCCTATATTTACAGACACTACCACCACCACCAACACCAACACCACCAACACCACCACCACCACACACCACCACACACCACCAACACCACCACCAACGCCACCACCGGGCGTTGACGGGCGTCAACGCCCGGTGGTGGTGGTGGTAGCTCCCGTGTGGCAGAGCTCTTGGATCGGAGCTCGCGGAGTTCAAAGCTTGTGGAGCTCAGAGCTCGGAAATGACGTCATCGCAGGCATGCGCGCGTACCTGTGCTGCACCCTGTACCCTATAGTCCGTAGGGAATAGGGTACACCAGGGTGCGGGTGCAGCACAGGTACGCGCGCATGCCTGAGATGACGTCATTTCCGAGCTCTGAGCTCCACAAGCTTTGAGCTCCGAGAGCTCCGATCCAAGAGCTCTACCACACGGGAGCTACCACCACCACCACCGGGCGTTGACGCCCGTCAACGTCCGGTGGTGGCGTTGGTGGTGGTGTTGGTGGTGTGTGGTGGTGTCTGGTGGTGGTGTTGGTGG
>JAVTVY010009469.1:0-44424 GCA_036873755.1 Hanleya hanleyi
GTCAAGAAAAACTGGCTCGTGTGTACCAGGCCTTACCGACTCGCTACAATGGTGAAGGTAACTATTAGCGAGACCCCGGGATCCATTGGGACGTGGGGCGCATTGGGACTGACGACATTGCCTCCATGCTCCGGGCGGGGAATTATATCAGATCATAATCAATGGGGAGTTAATATTTCTGTAACACACCCGTGATTTTTAGGGGCACATACTCAATTAACAACAAGTGAAATACTTGTTTCGAGTGGTGTAGTATTTTTTCTGTGTTCAACCATGATATGTTTATATTCCGAAGTTTTTAATAATATTTCAATGTTATGGAAATATGAGAGAGTAAGCACAGCCAGACACATAGGTAATTACCATCACCTCGAAAAGCTGATAGTGTTAGAGCCATCGCCCTTTTTATGATCACCTTTAAAAATACTGACCCACACCCCTGAATAGTGATGAGCAATGATCGTATATTCATTTCATCCCCTTGTGAGGGTGACTAGGCAAAATTATCACCCTGAAAAGATGATGGCTCTAACTCATTATATTTTAAGTGATAGGAAACCACTGGAAAAAGTATGTTGTAAATGAAAGAATAGTTCCATCACTCTCCAATCTCTTTTTTTATTTATTTTTCAGATTTTTTTCAACTGAGCAAAAAGCCGATAAACTTTGGATGGTGGCCTGTAAGTGCCATTCCTCGTTATTCTTTTTGATATATTTCGATGTTATAATTTTTCTTTAATCAAATGTACTGCTATATACACAGTAATATGGACTAGACATAATATACATAGCTTACGTACAGTTAACGTTCTGTATGCATTACCTCTGAGAGCTTTAGATCGAATAGCCAGAGATATACAACAATCTGCGTCTTCAGGAAATATAATACCACCAAAAATCAGTAAAGTATGTCAAGATATAGCGTATTTTCGGTTGTATCGTCCAATGAACACAATCGAAACATCTCAAGATCGGCTTTTCTTGAAACTCAACTACTTAGATAAAGGACTGGACATTATTAATTTACCTCGAATCCTGAATGATCCAGAGGTACGCAACGCTGTACCAAACTATTTTAAGTTCACATAACCTCCTTGCATTTCATATAATTATACTAAATCTATAGCCACCAAAATATTCAATTACTCCAATGCTGTCAGGGAGTTTGACTGGAATTTATACACGTCAGGAGGCTATAGTTGTGATTGTGAATCGTCGAACTTTATCTATACACCATGCAAACATGTTGTGACTGGTGACCTTGATGTGGTGAGTGACCTGAAATTACTCCTGATGAAAGGATCTAAATATAGAGAGCCGAGAAGAATAAATCTGAAGGCTGACCAGAAGATAGTCCTGTCTGCATTAAAACAGTACGTTATTGATTGGCCGAAGCGAGAAAAAGTTGAACCTACAGTACTCGCTGATTGGCTGGACCTCACCAAAAGCAAGGTCGTTGAAACAATCCGCCATATTGACAGAAGCACTCTTCCCCAAGCAAAACAAGTACTGAGAAACCTCAATTCGCAAGAAGTTCTTGCAAATCTCCAGAGTAAATTCGTCATTGTCCCAGCAGACAAAGCTCCAAATAATATAATATTCATATGTAAATATTATTATTTTCAGGTGCTGGTTAAAGAATTGAGTGTAGACCTATCATCATCAGATACGTCTACTTACTCCCAAACTTCATTTACTCTGGAAGATTTATTTAACAATCACAAAACGTTTCTCAGGGAAAGAGGTATTTGTCATCCAACCAATCATAACGACATACCAAAAGTATACTGGACTCCCAAAATGCATAAATCAACATACAAAGCTAGATTCATAGCTGGTTCTAGAAGCTGCACCACCAAGCTTCTTCCAACCCTATTGACGAGGGCCCTTCAGGAGGTAAAAGCATTTTGGGAAAGGTATTGCGCCACTATTTCTAAAAACTCTGGCGTTGAATGTATGTGGATATTAAAAAGCTCAAAATGTCTTACGGAGGAACTTGATGCTAAAGGTCAGATACCGTACAGACATGTATCCACATGGGGTTTCTCGACTCTCTATACTACAATCCCTCATCAGGACCTTATTGACCGTCTAAGTTCATTAATAGTATCTGTGTTCAAGAAAACAGATCGTAGATATATTAATGTCGGAAGCCATAAAGCATTCTTTAGCTCTACTACATACAAGAGATATCATTCATGGGATGTTTCTTTGTTTATAGAGTTGCTAGAATTTCTCATTAAAAATATCTATGTGAAATTTGGCAACACAATATATCAACAGCATATAGATATTCCAATGGGTACTAATTGCGCACCCATGTTGGCTGACCTGTATCTGTTCTCTTATGGATATGACTATATGCAGGCGCTTTCAAAAACGATCCATTCAAAGCCCGTTCCTTCTCATTCACCAAACGCTATATAGACGATCTTCTCGCTGTGGATAATCGCTATATAAATGACGCAGTGAAGGATATATATCCATCTTCACTGGATTTGAAGGAAACTACAGATGGCCCTACAGGCACATCATATTTAGATCTATATATCTACAAAAATGAAGCGGGCATTCTCTCTCGTCGACTTTATGACAAAAGAGATGATTACAATTTCGACATCGTAAACTATCCCTTTCTGGACAGTAAGATTCCAGTGGGACCTGCATATGGCGTATACATATCTCGCCTAGTAGCATTTGCTAGATCCTGTGTTAATTGTGACGATTTCAATCAACGTCACAAAACATTGCTGCAGAAACTTATAAAACAGGGCTATTCCTCCAAGCGCCTCCACTCAAAGTTTCTCAAATTTGGATATACATATCGCATGCTGATAGCAAAATACGAACGTAGCGTGCAAGATCTATAGCGTTACGTTTCGTAACTTGTGTCTAATTCCGCTTAACCCGGAGCTAGGGGCCGTATGAACCCATGTACTTCAAGATCCTCATGGTGCTCATATGAACAGTCACAATCAAAGCGTGAATGAGATACACCACTCTCTAGATAACGACTTTAGAACGATTATTATGAAATAAGAATACTGATCAGCGATACGAATTTTATATTTTTGGAACATCATGATGTCTTGTCGGCATCATTGAAAACTGTTGACCACTTCTCTCTTGCAGGAAACTAGCCTATGTTTATGTATACTATGATTGTCTTTTTTGAATTTGGTGCTAATACTGTTATGTGGATATGGAATAGGTCTTTGGATTATGGACGCCGATATCCTTTAATGGACGACGGCTGAATTATGAATGACGGACCAGGCGCTTGTATCGACATAATAACAAATCTGCATTTCTGAGAGGAACCATATTTGCTTATTTGCTGATAGCGTAATGGGGAGCTCTCAAGTATATATTCGACATTTTTCGATATGTACCTGCGGGCAGGTTGTAGTTGAAGACCTTGCACACCATGGGCTTCCTAAAGAAGTTGCATACAGACAAATGTTGGTGAAATGGCAAACAAATGGTTTGGTCCCAGTTGCATAATCTAGGCCCAATTATGTAATCTACGTACATGGCTCTTTAACCATTAAATAAGCAATAATATTTCACGTTCAACCTTCAAAATACTTCCCTATAGATGTTTACTTCCCTGTTGAACCAGAAAAAAACGATGAGAGTTTTGTGGGTATCTGCAATAATTGAGAGGATAGGGAAATGGATGATCGTAGCAGACCACCATACAAACACATATATCAAAGGCGTTTTATTCGGTTAAAAAAAAACGCAAAAATAAATAAAAAATACCTTTGGACAGCGATGGAACTATTCTTTCGTTTATAACATACTTTTTTCAAGGGTTTTCTATTCCTTTAAAGGGTATGGCCAGTTTCTGACTGTGGGATAATTCCACTCTAACAACAGATCCACGAAACTGAACATGTCATGCACTGGGTGTATCCGGACAAAACTCTAGGGTGCACTGGGGCAGGACAAATTTAACCCGGTTATAATGTGTCTGTAAAATGCATTATTTTGTTCCTTGACATTCAGTTTTCACAGTAAAGTGTTAGGTTGGCAACGGAGCGTAAACACAATATTTATTTTGAAGCTGACGTTAGGACCATTTTGATATGGGTGTGATATTTCGACATGAAGAGCTTAGTCGTCACAATACTAACTTAGTCGTCACAATAGTAGCTTTAGTCGTCACAATAATAGCTTAGCCGTCACAATAATAGCTTAGTCGTCACAATAAAAGTTTAGTCGTAACAAAACTCCTAGCTAGGTGTCCCAAATCCACAACATACCCGGCGTGCACTAGGACATAGCTTTTTTTTATTAGATGATTTCTGGCAAGAAGCACAGCCGTTTCGATGATTTTTGAGTCCGATTGTATTGCACAACAAGGTACATGTAGCCAAACATTAGTACGAAGTGTTGTTCCACTGGATAAAATTAAACGAGTATTTACCTAACAAACGAAAAGCGTGCAAATGCACCCCCGTCTGCAACTAATCCCATAAAATGTACACGAGGTTGATCTAATGTGACAGAAAATCCAACATCGGAATTCCACTTAACACAAACAGATACATATATCATAATTGTACGATTACGACGAGTTTGACATTAAGCCTATTGTTTTTCCAGGCTATCCAAACTTATATGCCATGCAAACATATATAAATAAGTATTCAATCTCGAGTTATTGTACCTACCTTTTCTAATAAAGCTATTTCTAGCATCTTTTGTGAATCCATCATCTTCAAGCCACAAACCATTTGCTGTATCGTTATGCTTCATGTTATTAAAGGAGCTATGTCGGATAATAACCGAAATCTGTTCATCTGTTAAGGTCTTCCCCAGAAATGAGGCTAACATCCGGACAGTGCCATCTATATCCTGCATGAAAACATATTCGGTGTTTGTGTAAGACTAACGGCTAGAATATGATGGTGTAGGCTTGTTATCCTGTTAAGGGTACTGAGGCCTCCTGCACACACTTCTTGCAAGCCTTCTAGAACTTTATACAGCTAAAGGTATGCCTCATGGATATGGTAATGTATATATTTCTTGAAAGCACATTTCTTAAGGATTCTGAATATATAAATTTGTTCACTGTAAACCTGTAGATTGTGAATATATTTCGATTTTAAACAAACTTAATTTAAAATTTTTAAATGCTATTTTCAAAAGTATTCAACTTATCATAACTCACGTCATCATTTCCTGTAGAAAACAACTCAAACAGGAAATCTGTGTCTCAGTTTTATCAATTTTGGTCTACTTCTCATTCTGTTGACATGTAATTGAATATTTCTATACAAAATTGAGCATCTCATAGTTTTGAACTATGGAGTCCAATTAAATGTCAACAAAATAAGAACCAGACTAAAAATGACAAAACTGAGACACTGATTTCCCGTTGGGGTTGTCTCCTGCAGGAAATGGTGATGTAAGTGACTACAAGTTGAATACAATTTAAGAAGGCTCATTTTTTTAAGTTATTTTTTTTTAATTCGAATATCTTCACAACCTACAGATTTACAGTGAACAAATTTATTTATTTGAAATCCTAAGGAAATGCGCTTTCAACAAAATATATACATTAACATAACTAAAAGTGTAAAAGTTTGTGCAGGAGGGCTCAGTATCCTTAAAGTATCAAGTATAGTTACCATCAAATGAAAGACCATTGTAAACAGTGTAGAAAAATATTTATTGTATTGTTATTACACAGAATAAACTAAATAAAGCATGGTATTCTATGGTGATCTGTTGCAATCATATTTAGGTCCAGTGACGTCACACTGCCTTAATGCATATATTTCAAACTTTGTATGCACTTTCCAATGCTTGATTGAAGCTTAAGGTGTGTATACTTTGAGTTTCAACACACTGTTCCAATGTGCATGTTTCACCAAAATCTGAGAAATTAAACGCAAGATTCAAATTGACTTGACACTTATGAATTACCATCTCCCAGATTTTAGTGAAACATGCTCATTGGAACAGTGAGTCTGTGTTGAAACTCAAAGTATACACACAAGCTTGAAAACAAGCATTGAAAAGTACATACAAGGTTTGAAATATATGTATTACGGCAATGTGACGTCACTGGACCTAAATATGATTGCAACAGACCACCATAGAATAGCATGCTTTATTTGCAGTTTACTCTGTCTCATAAAATCGTAAAAAATTACAATAAATATTTTCCCACACTGTTTGCAATGGTCTTTCATCTGATGGAAACTTTGCTTGAGGGTTTACGATCACTTTAATATTAAATAAAATTTAGATATATCGATCAATGCCAGGACAGATTTCTCTGCTCATAATATCAGTTGTGGCCTGACCTTGATGTTTCAAACATAGTTCTGAGATAAAACATGTTTCTTTCGCGCGCATGAAACTTTCGCGATTTTCGCGATTGGAAAAAATCGCGAAAGTTTCATGCACGTGAAAGAAACATGTTCATATGACAAGGGCGAAGACAAGAACGCAACAACAACAACAACAGAGAAAAGACAGTAAAGCAATTGTTCTCGACATTAGCACAGTTTTAATGGTCTCACCACCTAAGCTCTAATCAGAAGCGACTTTTCAAAGCACCAGATACAGTTTAATATACGAGTATACTAGTACAATTAATTCTGCTGAATTAGTCCCAAGACTTGCATATGTGAAGCAAGTTTAATATTAGAAAACGATCGCCAATGTCCTCGTATGCCGCCTTGATGCCGGCCGTTTTGAACCCCTAGAGGTATAGCAGCTAGACGTTTTGTTTCTGAGTTGTTCGTGGGCCTTCACCATCCACATCGCGTTTCTGGTTTCAATGTGGGAAGTTTCAAGTCAACTTTGATATCCTGTACAGACTTTCCACTTTCCAGCCCTTCCGAAACAATCTCTCCATACCACGCGGTTAACTGGTATTTCTGGGCGGCTTTGAAAGCTCCATTCCCGTAGAGATCTAACGGTTGGAGCTCTCCTATGCGGTATTTATTTACTTTAGCGGAGTTCGAATGACAACTGGGTCATTCCATGAAATGGGGGTACCAAAGTGTGACATGCAAACCAATGTTGAGAAGATGTCAATTCCTGGCTGCACTAAGTCAGGGATAATATTGATATACAGAGATTCGGAAAACATAAGAAAACGGATAATATTCTACAATTTGGGAGAAAACTAAAATAATGAAGTTGCGCGTGTAACGAGGACACCAAACTATATGCAAATTCACCACATAACACGTTAATGTAAGTGTCAAATAGAATAAAAACATTATCAAATTGTTAGAATATTTAATCCTATTCTTAGTCAGCATATTTAGTGGCATATTGACTGCCTCAATCCAATCAAGTGGTGCGTGTAACATGGACACCAAAAATGGCTTCGTGTCCTTTTGCATACATCATGTGAAATCACCATACTAGGTTGCCATCAAACTCTAGACTTTACCATCAAACTGATCATGACACATGAACATTTTATATGTAAGACTGGTCTTAGTTTCACTTTCTTCTGGAATCAACATTTGTTTGTCACACATGTAACGAAGTGGCAAATGTAACTGTTCAGGACGCGAAATAGCACAATATATACTACTTACCCGCTATTTTTTTGCAATTGCCCCATTATATGACACCTACTCTAAAGTGGCTCCACCAGCCATGTCACAAATTTTGGGTTCCATTGCTGCACATTGTAAATCATGCCAAAAAAAAAATAAGTAAAATGCAAGCCGAGGGTGGTGCGTGTAACCACATGAAAGAGGACACGAAAGCGAGACATAAAAGTATATTCCAACTACAGCTATTACGGACACATCGAAATCCTGTCATATTTGGATCGATAATAGACAAGATTAGCCCAGCTCAAGAATAGTTTTGAATGACCACTGAATGATATTTTCTTGGTGACAGGTAAGAGGTAAGGTAAGTAACAAAAGAGGACACCAAGCGTTACACGCGCAACCTGAATTTTGAGGGTTTCATGCATCCAGAATCTGCATTTAAGGATGACTGATATGAAATAAACTAAAATAAATTGAAAGACATAAGCCAGATCGATACTGTAAGTAGTTTTATTGGTCAAATTTATTAGCAGTTCATGCACACAGTGCAAACAAGAGCATCAATATTTGCAATGTTTGCAATATCACATTTTTAGGGTCCGTGGGTGTCCTCATATGCTGACACCGATGGTCCTCCAAAAGTAATGGCCGTACATATAACCAAGATGTTATCTTATGTACATCTACTTGTCTCTGGCACTAAATAGGAATAAATGTTTTTAAAATCAGTGTAATAATTTAGAAAATTCCCTGGTTTTAAGTTTGAGTGCTTAAAGGTGACCCCATTTCATGAAATGACCCAACTACCTGCATGATATCTCGCGATATGGGGTTTGTTCATCTACGGAAGTTAGTTTTAAGGCTGGAACAGCGGGATTGAAATAATCTGCCCACTCAGGAAACCTCTGTTTGAATACCATGCAGTAACTGTATCTTCATACAGTTTACGCCGCCTTTTGTTAAACCCGTATTGTTGCTGTGAATCGACCAACCTGGGCGCACCCACATGTGAATACACGTGACTTTGCCGATTTTGCCGCCTCCGGTATGTATTTCCCATGTTTATTAGTATGATATATTTGTAAATTAAATTTTTTCCTGGCGCAGAGAGAATCGCGAAAGTTTCATGTCGCGAATTTTTTTAAATTGAAAAATTGAGAAAGTTTCATTTCGCGAAAGTTTCATGTTTTACCTATACATAGTTCGAAACCGTTAATTCTCCATGGTAAAATGAACCCTTTTGTATGTTTCAGCTGCAAGATTTGAGCGATTAGACACTGTAAAACTTGAATTTCATTGTTCACCGGAGCTGGTTTTTGAAGCCGACTCGCCACCTTGCGTATGCGTAATCCGAAGTTGGAGAGATATTTGAGAGGTGAAAAAATTGACGACTAGCGAATAGCGAGAGATTCTGAAGGATCTTGGCGCCCACCATTGTCCGATAATTGTAAGCTAATGACAAGAGGATCTTTTTGTCCATTGTTACTAAGAACAAACCATTGATTTGTAATTTTGTTTGCAGAATTTCGAATTTGAGCGAAAAAGATCGAAAAGGGGACACTGGAAAACACCAAGATATTATAGTTCCAGGAGTTTCAAGATTTCCAGAAACTGTACGTGATGTCGGTTGTTATAGAACAAGTGAAATGAGCAAAGTTAGTCTGAAAGTGAATGTTCGGAGGATCCTTCATCTTCGGTTTGTAGTAATTTTTTTTGCACGTGTCATCATTGGGTACTGGAAGCGAAAACACATCTCTTTGACACTTTGGCATGAGCTATGAAACATACGTACCTAAGATTTTATAATTCAGAACGAAAGTTAATTCCGTTCTGGTTACTGGGCTAGCTTGAGATATCTCTTTTAAGGCACCATGCTCGAAAATAGTAAGATGGTACACAACTTAATACTGAAGGGATCCGATCCATGCAGTAATATTGAAACTTTTAAAGTGTCTGAATCCTGATTATCTCCCTTGGATCAAAACACGCAGTAGTCTACAGTTGTCGAGCTGTGACGTTGCGTCACAAGAGTGACATCCCTTCGTATAGCCGACCCGAAGGTGAAGGTATGGATATTTTCTATTGTCAATATATAGAATATGCCCCAATGTTTGATCCGCCGACTCTTGTGATGCAACGTCACTACTCGGGAATACCTTATTAATTTGAAGCGTAACTTGGATTTTCGAATCGAACCAAAATCGGGCGCAACTAGGCCCATGTGAGACCTGTAAGATCCATGAAGTAGTTCCTGAGAATTCACAATAACAATATTTCAAAGAGAAATTCAAGATTGGATTTCGGAATCGGACCAAAAAAGGTATCTTGCACAACTTTTTTTAAAAGAATTTTACATGCATATATTGATTATGAACAAAATGATATACAATGCTACATTACATGTTCGTTGATGTGTTGAACGGTTGTAGTGTAAAAAGTTAATTAACAAAACATATATTATACATGTGTTTGCATGCATTCTTTCTACATATTGTTTTTTGTCACAGAAACATGTTTACATCTAGCGTCAGTCGGATTATGTACAATTGTTGGTAGAAATTACAGCAGCACAAACCTGAATACTATATACAAGGTTGTATAAAAGCTTATTTGGAATCTTCAGTATACCCAAAAAATGTATAGTTGCATAATTGTATATTATATTTAGTTGGTGTATAATTTTATGTAATCGTTTAATCGAGAATATATTGGACGTTTTCACACACATACTCAAAGTACGTTTTGTTATAAATAACCTGAAGTATCCACATACTATGTGTCACTGTTTATTACAAAATCGTTCAAAGTGAGAAATATGCGTCTTTATGGACCTTAATTTAACGACTTCCTCCCAAACACAAATGCTAGCCTCAGTTTTACTGATTAGTATTTTGCAGATATGTAAACCGGTCTGATATCCGTATCATGTATTTAGTCTATGACTGCCACTTCGTCATCTGTATATCGTGTTCTTGTATGGTTTCGCTCATGGGCCAGTCAGCCTTTTGCAATAAATAAATATATATATATGTGTCAATGTCTACATTCAGTTTCAGTGTCCTTTATTTACAATATAGCTACAATTTCTTTATACATTCATTCATTAACTCCTAGTCTACGTTCAGGACAATATATAAACCTGTAGTAATTATTTCACCACCTACCCGCACTAAATAGACACACTAATAGTAACCTCAACCGACCCCCTCCCCTCCCCCACATACACACAATAAAACAAAAGACAAACACACACACACAACACAGACAGTACATGTTTATACTCATATCTAAGAGTATGTGAAGTAGAAAAACAAGAGAAAAATTCTCATTGATGAATATATATATCTTTGATTTGCATGTTCAATTGTATTTCATAGTATCTGTTCTTTCTTTAGTGATAGCATTATTATATTCCAAGGGACCTCACCTTTTCTCTAATACTGTCTCGCTGTTATTTCTCTGTGCTATATATTTTTCAATATCTTCTTGCTTCAGTATAAATTCTCTCGCTCCATCGAATATCGTATTACAGCATCTTGACATATATATGTACCTTTTTGTCAGTAGTAACAGAAGATTAACTAGAATAGACTCTGTGTTCCCTAAGGTCACTTGGGACCCCGAAGGCTTCTCCATAGAAACGCCAATGCCCTCTACCCAGATACAGAGTGTGTTTCAGATCTCCATAGAATAGTTGCATTGAAACAACATATGGATGAGAGTCTCTGTATTTTGTTCACAGAAGGTACACTGATCGGAGTCTGCTTTGGCCCATATTTTCAACAGAGAGTTTGTTACAAGGATTCGGTGTATTATCTGGAATTGACAATATTGAAAGCAGGCTCTCGTGTATATATTATAGTATAAACGGTAGGGCACGTGGTTTCGTCTATGGTACCTAATTCGCCTGCCCATTTTCGACGGGTTTTCTGATGCCGTTGTTCTATGATGGTTAGCATAGACTAAGAACATAAATTTCGAACACTTTTGGTCAATCACTCTACGATATAATTGAGGTTCTAAAATCAAGGTGTTTTCAAGGAAGCTTCCATTCTTTATATATGTTCTTTTTTCTGCCGGAATGTTATGAATAATAGCGCAGTAGAGTAAAAAATGGGTCAATTTGATACTGTATAATTCTTGGAGACGTTTGAAAGAGAAAACTTGCGCCATCCCCATGTAAGGTGTCGCTGATTCGGCGTAGGCTTTGCTCTGCCCATTTTGTAAGATTATTCCATTTTGCCTTGAGTGTAAAATCGAATGAAAAGTTATTCAACTGAAGATTTTTGTGGTTTTTGTTTTCAATACACCGAGCCCATACCTTCAGTGTGTCTTGCCAAGATGGGGTTTCGATGTCGTTTTTCATCGTCAATATGCTTGAAAACGCTAGATGTTTCCAAACATCGTGCCCTACGGGGCGTAAAATATTTTTAACAACTATGCTGTGCACGTCCTCCCTTTCCGCCAGTCTCTTGATCCATTTAATTTTTAAATACGAGGCAAATGTTTGAATGTCTATCATATTTAGCTCCCCCCCCCGTCAAACTTTCTAGATCACCGTCTTTCGATTTATGTTGTCTGGTTTTCCAAATAAAGTTATATAAAATTCTGTCCAAATTGAAAGATGAAAGACGCGTCCGGATCTGGCAAAGTTGAGAATAAATGCACTGATAGGGAAGAACAAAAAGTCCCCCCCTCCCTCCCCTAGTGAACTTTTCTTTGTTGCTCCGAAACGACAAAACCGAGGAGGCTGAAACTTGGTGACTTTAAGCTTATCTTATCGGGGCCATTTTGAGCCTATATGCATATACCCCCGAGCAGAGGATCATGGGTAAATTCAAAATGGCGGCCATGTGGTATCCGCGAAAGTCGTGTTTTTTTTATTTTTCCGCTCCATTTCTCCACATTTTTCTTGCCTAAAAGGCCTTGAAAGTATTTTATTTATGCAAAATTAATTATTTTATATTTTATTTGATTTTGTCCCAGAGAAAAATCGGAAAAATGAAAATTTCGAAGAATCGACCCAAAAAGGCCGAAAAATGGCTTCGGAGAAGATTACGTCACTGTGACGTCATCATGGCGGCCATCTTGGATTTTTTTACATTTTCCGGTAGAGCTTGAATCCAAGATACTGTTTGGTAAGTTTCAGCGCTCTAGCCTTAGTGGTAGAGAAAAGCCCCCGCCCCCCTCCCTCCCAGGCTGCGATACACCCCAAATCGCCCAGGCCAGGTAGGGTTAAAACCCCTGGGATCTCAGTTAATCCGATAGTGAGGACACATTTTTACCGTGCTTCCTTTTTTATTGCCAATGCAAACTGCCAGAGATTTGCTTACATTTAATTGGAGACCAGATGAATAACAAAATTTGTTCAGGAGGCCCATGACTCTTTCTAGGGATTCACGGGATCTATTTCAGCGTATTGTTGTATTTTGAGTTCTGAGTTTTCAATTTTTATACCTTTCATATTTGGGTCATTTTTTATCGCAAGGGATAGTGTTTCTGTGGCTAGAATAAATATATACGGTGAAATTGAGTCCTCCTGTCGACAGCCCCGTTGTGACTGGAAGATGTCCAACGTATATCCGTTGTTGATCACACTACTTTACGAGCCGTTTTGAAAAAGTGTTATCCATTGAATTATATCGGCTCCAAAATTAAATGATACAAAAGTTTTCACTATGAAGTCCCAAGACACGGAATCAAAAGCTATTTCGAAGTCAATCAAGACTAACAGTCCTGGAATATTATTTTCTTCGGTATAGCTGATTAGTTCAGACAAAAGCCTAGTAATTTCCCAATGAACCTTCCCTTCATGAATCCTTTCTGTGTTTCGTCTATCAGAGATGGTAATATTTCTTGAATTCTGTTAGCTATGCATGTAGATATTATTTTATAGCCGACCTTTAATAGAGAAATTGGGCGCAAGTGTTTTTTAGGAATCTCTTGTCTTTGCCTTCCTTCGGTGAGCTAGAAATATAACTTTGTTGTTATAGTTTGACAAAGATCCATCCAGTAGTTCCTGAGAATTTACGATAACAAAATTTCATGGGGAAATTCAAAATGGCCGCCTGGCGGCTATATTGGATTTCGAATCGAACCAAAAAGGTATCCTGCACAGCTGGACCACAAGGGGAACTTGTGTACCAAATCTCAGAAAGCTCCACGCAGAAATTTCCTGAGATTTCACGATAACAAAGTTTCACGGGGAAATTCAAGATACGGCCATATTGGGTTTTCGAAACGGACCAAATAGGTATCTTGCACAACTGGACCTCAAGTGGAACCTGTGTACCAAATCCCATATTAGATTCCAAGCAACAGTTATCTTGATACTATCCAATTGATATGAAAGACTAGACTAGGATATTTCATTGGTTCACAAATATATCAGCATAATGAATATGCATAAAACAATAGATGTTAAACCTACCAGGCCTTGAGGGGTGGCGAAAATCCCCTCCCCCCCCCCACTACCAAACTTTCTGTGCTATCTCCGGAACGACGAAAAATGGGGAGCTGAAACTCGGTGATTTTATCATATTGGGGTCATTTTTAGCCTATTTGCATAACCCCGCGAACAGAGCATCATGGGCAAATTCAAGATGGCGGTCACGTGGGTACCAGGAAAGATTGATTTTTCCGTCATATTTCTTAAAAATTTTCCTCGATGAAAAGTGGGCAAAAACTATTTTATTTCATATCATATTAATATTTACTAATTTATCATGCAGTTTTGCGGAGAAATTGCATGAATATAAAATTCGGAAAATCTGACCGAAAAATCTACCAAAAAATGCCGTTTTTGAAAATGACGTCATCAAAGCGGCTACTTGGATTTTTTTTTACATTTTCAGGTAGAGCTTGACCCAAGTGTATAGTGTGGCAAGTTTCAGCCTCCTACATCGTAGGTCAAGGGGTAAGAAAAATATTTTGGAGGGGCCATTCCCCCTCCCCCAGGCCGAGACAGGCCCCAAAAAGCCCAGGCCAGATAGGGTTAAACGGAGGGTTTGGTTACAATCTTTGCCTTCAATGAACAGTCGGTATTATCATTCCATTGATTGGTCAACGCTTCACTATCTTCTGGATCAATTTCTTCTCAAGAGTGACAACGTAGCAAAATGAAAGAACGTCTGCCAGTCAAAACTCTTCGAATAACTCGGCTAGGATTTTTTCCCTGGTTTCCAACTCCGGAAACATCTATTTTCTTAAAGATAAACATAAGAAAATGGGCAGTTTGTCATGGACACACGTTCCTTTCAAATATTGTCTTTTACCTCGTCGGCAAAGGAGAAGGCATATGCAAACTCTGCGTTGGGAGAGTAACCATAACATATGCTACATTTCTTTACCTGAATCATGTCTTCGTATTTAAGAAAAAGAATATTTCCTCGGTTCCGTTGCTCCCAGAATCCTTTTACATGCTCAGACCACGGTGTGTATGTCACTGAAAATAGAAAGAGTCGAGCAATGGGTTGTACTGAATATCTCAAAGTCAAGTTTCAGCGAATAGCAATTTTACACGCTATTCCACAACTCCGTAACTACGAAACACTTTTGGTCTGAAGTAAACCACATCAGGCCGAACGATTGAGCTTTCCTGTGCATGTATACTGACCAGATCATTTTGAATACGTAACCCGTTTTTGAAGTCTCTAAGCATCGGGATATATTGCAAAGAATAGGCAAACATTGAAAATCTAAAGACACCATAAACGAATAAAAAAACGTTTATTTTCGAGGTCTGACGATTAAGGTATGCAAAATGGCTGGCCGACTCGCTTTGCCAAACAACAGCGACAGTTTTGGGAGTACTATACCAGGTGTGATGCTCACAACAGTCGAAATAGAATACTGCCGTACATGTGCTGTACATCAACTTGTTCTGATTTCTAAGGAAGTATGTGTTTAACAAGATACACAGCCAGAAAAAAGGTGATAACCTTCAACCCGCAAAGGTGAGGAGTTGAAGTCATCAACCTTTAAAAATAATGGTCATCATCTCTGAAGAGCGATGAGCAATGATTGGAAATTCAGGTCATCAACTTTTAAGGGTGACGAGGCAAAATCACCACCCTTAAAATTTAATGGTGATGGCTCTAGCTCGTCACCTTCTAAAAGTGATGGCCAGGTGTGATTACCATTAAATGGTGATGGGCCATGACCTTTTGTCTGACTGTATAATACAAAAAAAAACAAAGAAAATATGGTTCAGAATCTTAAAACATTTCAACTGCCATTGCTTTCATTATTTGAATATGCAAGAATGGGGTGTTTTTGTAGCTAAACAGCTATGGACGAGTAGCTGTCGTCAAATATGAAACGCAGTGACTTTCTCTTGCAACATCACAATGTGTCGAATATACTTATTTTCTTAAAATGTTTAACCCTACATGTATCTGGCATGAACGATTTAGGGTGTATCGCAGCCTGTTGGGGGAGGGGGCGGAAAATGCCCACCCCCTTATATATTTTCGCTATCCCTAAGGTTGGGGTGCTGACACTTACCACACTGTATATTTGAGTCTACTGGAAAATGTAAAACAAATCCAACATGACCGCCAAGATGACGTCACAGTGACGTCATTTTCAAAAAAGGTATTGTGTTTTCTTTGCAAAAAATGCATAAATTAGTAAATAATAATAATTTTTACTCACTTGTTCATGCCGAAAAGCAAAAAGTGTGACTTACGTCTATAATTCCACTGCCAGTGAGAAAAGTAAGAATCTGTGATCACTTTTAAAATAGTGTCTCAAATGACGCTGTCTGCATCAAAATTCAATGATGTTGAAAAATACCGTTAAATGCAATCTGCAAAAATATTCTCAGTTTCGGAAAAGGAGAACGTCTGGGCTTTTTGGAATCTTTTTCTGACATTTCGCCCTCGCCCTCATTTAAATATTATTCTCACCCCTCGAACACACTATAAATAATCTTCGGGCAAGAAAATGTAAAAATTCGAAGATTGTCGCTTTGTTGACGTCACAGTGACGTCATCTTCTAAACACATTTTTTGTCGATTTTTATTTATTCATATGTTTTCTTTACAAAAACTGTATGAAAAATTCGGAAATAATACTCTCATGTGAATTTGAATAGATTTTACCGAATTGTCCTTCAAGAAGAGCAGGAATTTCGAAGAAAGATGACGAAAACATCACTTTTCTTGTAGCCCATGTGGTCGCCATCTTGAATTAAACCATTATCAACCACTCGTGGTATCTAAATAGGTTCAAAATGAACCCAATGTTCATTGTTTTGTCGTTCCGGAGATAAGGGAGAAAATTGGATAGAGGGGGCCCTAATGGCCTAATGCCACCTCCCCCAGGCCAGATTGGTTACGGGTGCTGGACCTACATACGGGTGTCGACCAAATGGGTTAAAGATATAACGACTTACATTGATTGTTGAGAAAAACGTTCAAAAACAGATCAAAGTCATCTTTCACCGGAATATCCCACTTCCTCACTAAATGAAAACAAGATACAGTCACGTCTTTGGGGTTCCTCATCACGTAGACTATCTGGGAATGGAAAGCAGTCTATAGTTAAACCAGGTCAGGTCAGCATAAATCAGAATTCTACAAAAACAAATCTATAAATAAACTGAAGTTATTAGTGTGAAAAATTTTGGGATGATTTTGAGAATTGAAAAAAAAACTTTGTGAAAGTTCTAGATCGGTTGCGTTATGATTATAGTTATGACATAAAATTGAAATCCGCAGCATGTGCTATCTCGTGCAAAAAAGGTCTAAATCGAGTCATTTAAACGCACATTTAGACACGAAAGGCCCCTTGCACCAAAATGCCATTTAACCTGATGAGACTCCTTTTTCACGAAATACATGTGCCATATGCTGCGAATTCAAATTTCATGCCATAAGTATAGTCTTAACGGAATCGTGCTAGAACTTTCACATATTGTGTACATATATTTTCTCTTGCCGTTACATTAAAACATTATTGTTACAAGGACATTTTATTTTTTCGATTTCAACCGCACCACATGTAAGCCAAAATGACGTCTTATCGTACCATCTCCTTGGATCTAACCAATATACTGGTAAATCCCACGTGATATAACGAACTGGACCACAATCTTGACCTCTCTCGTGTTTCTCACTTCTGTAGAATGGATTAAATCTGAATGACTAAGGATTACATAATAAGTTGACTCTGTTAGCATTGTTCTACATGTAACTCAACAGTGATAACCCCTATTCCCTTGATGTGTACAAAAACTTGCAAAGCCATGTCAGCGGTGCGGCCTTTTTGGCAGAGAAAGCTGACTAAAAGTCAGATATGTCACAGATTGTTTTTCCACATCGATGGAGTAATTATAGCTAAGATAACTTCAAGAAACGGTCGGTGGCTTGCGTCGTTGTATCCATTGAAATCACAAACGTGCATATGTTGCCACACCAGCAGCATAAACTAGCCTATATTACGGTGATCTCCCCTTGATAAGATAACACTATAAGAAGTATACTTCCCTGTTGAATGACATTGCCTCGTCCGGGCTTTATTTTCTTGCTTTAACTGATACTTTCAAATGACGGAGACCATTCTGGAATGGAACGTCTTTCTCCCGACGCCCAGATATTCAACCTACAGCTAGGTTCATTGGCACAAAACGTTCGAGAACTATCTCGTGGATTCCGGCGCAGAACATTACAGTGATAGGAGAAAATCCCGCCCATCTGCATCATTGCCTGCAGCCAGAAGGATACTTCCTCTGCTATGTGCTGACATTTTCTGATGTTAATCATGTATCGGACATCATAACCATACGAAAACATGTATTACAACGCATATAAGGAAGACTAGTCTGTAAGCCCCGATGTCGACCCAGCATCAACTTCTCACAATGCCAACATATATCAAAGGCCAAAAGGTCTGTACAGGGGGCGGGCCTCGGAGACGAAACGTCCACCAGCAGATATACAGGTAAAAATTACAACGCGGCCGACATACTGACAGAGCCACATGACTTCACAGTATAGTCTTCTGGTTAACCTATTCTAAAGCACATAGCAAGAATCTAACGATTCGTGATATGTGTTGTATCTCAGGTACGCTTTTATTGTACCTGTTCATGTGGCAACTTGGATGGCATGACCACACGGCCCCAAGCACCGGCATAAGCGGTATTAGATACAAATCTAGAGAGCTATGATGGAAATGCTCTGACAACTCGTATATTGGTAATTGGTGAGCTGTGTCGCTGTGACAACTCGTACACTGGGGGTTGGTGAGCTGTGTCGTCGTCAGATGAAAATGACGGCATTTAACACAAACGACTAGTCTGTAAGGCCCGGTGTCGACACAGCATCAACTGCCCACAATGCCAACATATATCAAAGACCAAAAGGTCTGTACAGTGGGCGGGCCTCGGGGACGAAACGTCCACCAGCAGAATCTCGTCACATACAGGTAAAAATTACAACGCATATAAGGGAAGTGGGAAGAGGTGCCAACATACTGACAGAGCCACATGACTTCACAGTATAGTGGTCTGGTTAACCTATTCCCTGTGGTACATCGCCTGTCGACTACCGGAGCCCAGTATTCGTAAAGGAATCATAACTTACTCGAAAAAGGACTTACCTTGGGTATACATGGAAAATAACCATAAAAATCCAAATTCATGGCTAGTGCAATGGACAAGGCATCAGGTGATGCAATCAACAAAATTCAGTACTATCCACGATGTGGAGAACGGGGGGCGAGAGGTATTTCACCGCACAAAGTTCTCACCTACTCTAGATCTTGCACAGCTCAACCAACCCACCTACTCTAGACCGTCCACAGTACAACCTACCCGCATACTCTAGACCTTTCACCGTACAAAGTATCCTCCTTCTCCAGATCTATAACTGTGTTATTGCTGTGAGAAACCTTAACCCAATCTGGCCTGGGCTTTTTGGGACATCCTGGCCTGGGGATGGGGGGGGGTCGAAAAGGCCCCCCCCCCCCTCTAATTATTGTTCTTATCCCTTGAGCTAGGGGGGCTGAAACTTATTACACCATACCCTTGGGTCAAACTCTACCAGAAAATGTAAGAAAATCCAAGATGGCTGCTTCGATGACGTCGGAGTGACGTCATTTTCAAAAACGGCATTTTTTGGTCGATTTTTCGGTCAGATTTTTCGAATTCTTTATTTATGCAATTTCTCCGCAAAATCTGCATGATAAATTAGTAAATATTAATGTGATGTGAAATAAATTAGTTTTTGTCCACTTCTCTTCGCGGTAAAGCAGAAATTGTGAAGAAATATGACAAAAAGATCACTTTCCTGGTACCCCGCGTGGTCGCCGTCTTGAATTTACCCATGATCCTCTGCTCGTTGGGTCATGCAAATAGGCTCAAAATGACCCCAATATGATAAACGATAAAGTCGCGGAGTTACAGTTCTCCATTTATTGTCGTTCCGGAGATAGGGCAGAAAGTTTGGGAAGGGTGGGAGGCCCCCCCCCCCCCCCTCAAAGGCCAGGTAGGGTTAACCAATATAGCCCCAGTCACCTGTCAGTAGTAGACAAAAGCTAAATCCACGCCTATTTCACCCGGATGTAATGACGTCACAGGGGAGGATTTGAGGAGGAACTTGATCACGTGACGATCATGTGATCAAGGCATGTACTGACCTATCTAGGCTATAGTTCCGGCAACCTTTGACCTCGAATTCTTCCGCGGTGATGCGGTTTGGTGGTGATGCGGTCGCGGGAGAAAGCTTCCGCGGACAGAAAGTAGTCCCATGGGTTGACTTCCAATGTTAATGTATACGGGGAATACCTGAATAAACGTTTTGTGACCTAGGTGGATCCCTAGTGGACCGATTGGGTCGAGTGAGGTATCAAAGTGAAGCATTCGTCAAGGGGCATCAGATGGGCTGGGTGTGGGATTGAAATATCGGCATTCTGCGCATGCGCGGTGGCCAAAGGTATGAAAATAGACGTTTTGGAGCTAGGGGAGCCACTAATGGTCCAATGGGGTCATATGAGGTATCAATGTGAAGCATTCATGAAGGGGCATCTGACTGGACTAGCGGCTCGGGCGTTGTCACCATTCTATGCATGCGCAGACAGGGAATTGTGGGAAAAGATTATGGAAACAGACGTTTTGGGATCTAGGGGAGTCCCTAATGGGCCGATGGAGTCGTATGAGGTATCCATGTGAAGCCTATGTGAGGGGGCTAGACTAGAGTGTCGTTTCCATTCTGCTGCGCAGGTCACGTGGGTTGTGATGTCGCTTCCGGGTTTCACCTCCAAACTCAGGAGAGTTCCAATGTTCTCCTAGACGTCCGGATGTTCAATCTCAAGACTTTTTTCTCGGCCCGCCCCGGCCGAAGCGCGCGCGCGTCCGGGTTCTACGGCCGCAGCGCGCGAGCGTCATCACCGGCAGTGCGCGAATGCATGTCGGGTCAAAAGGTCAAAGGTCACATCCAGGTCAAAAGGTCCAAGGTCTCCCTTTCGGCAAGGTTCGGAGGAGACAATGTTGCGGCATCGATATACAGAGCTTGCACCGCAAAAGGGGATTGTAAATTAACCTGGGAAGGAGGGGCAGGTCCATTTGAACCAATCAGCGGTCGAGAAAAAGAGACAATGAGCGATCGATAAAAGAACCAATGGACGGGTACTAGAATTTTGCTCACGTCTGCGCCTACATCCGGGTACTGGGATGCTTTCGCCTACGTCCGCGCCTACATCCGGGTTCTACACCCGTGTAATGTTTTCTGGACATGGATGGGTTACCTTTGGCTCCATTCTAGGCCACTGATTGGCTAATACGGTGTTCAAAGCCAGTTTCATGCATTATGCTCATATAGAAAACACACAAGACAGGTTTTTTTGGTGAGATCTCATTTTGTTTTTTATTCAGTAACAACAACAACGTGAGAACAACCACGTGAAAACTGAAGCCCAGAACAGGGGGCTTGTACAGTGAAAGAACTGAAGCCCAGAACAGGGGGCTTGTAAACTTAAGCCCAGAACAGGGGGCGTGTGTACATTGAAAGAATTCAAGCCCAGAACGGGGCTTGTACATTGAAATGATGGGCGGCCCAGTCATATACGAGTACATCGCGGTCCTCGGCCTTGGGGTACTCGTCAAACATCTGTACGATGGTAGATAAGGGTTTTCCCCGGCATCGATGGTACAGGTAAAACAAGCAATATTGTCCGCACACGCTACTGGTCAGGCTTTGCAACGTTTGACTGTTCCAACACCACGTCTCTGTGCCTTGATCCATGAAGTCTGTTAAATCGGGATGGAGGGTGGCAGGCCGTACGGGTCAAAGTATTCGCCCTGCTGTTCTGTCAAGTACACGGCCACCCAATGTTCACCGGGTCGATCCATCGGGTCCGTGTTGAGAACGTAAGCAGCAGGATACATACGGTCTAATGGGAACACATCTCGGGCGAACACCCCTTGAAAGACCATACGTGTCCCTGGGTCATTCTCCAGCACAGTGGTTATCTGGTCTGTATCCATGTTAGGTGGAGAAGTCACACAGGTCGTTGCGCGCCTTGTCCACTTGAATGGTGTTGTCAAACTCGGCGTAGCAGATCACATTGACGGTGGTCGCAAGGGCTCGTGCAAAGTGGATTTCCAACCGTAAATTGCCTTGCTTGGCCAGGGCCAGCTGAAGGTCGTTCTCTGAGGTGGGGGTCAGATCGAAACAGAACAACGTGTATCCGTTCGCGTAGTCCTCCCGACTGATCAAATTCCCTTTGTCCTGGTTGATTTGACCGGTGGCTGTAAACAGGCTCTGATAGGCTCGAATGAAATTCCTGCGCCCAAAGTTCGGCGTTAAGGCCGTGGCTGGGACCTGTTGTCCATCCACATGCAGGGCCACAAAATTGATGCCGAAATGTTTAAAGTCAAACGGATTCTCTGGGTAGGCTTCGATGAAACTGGTATTTTCCACACAGGCCAGGATCAATCCCCAGGAACAGGTTTTCTTTGTTGGCGCTCATATTTCCAGCAGGCACAGAGAACACTTTGGTTTGTACACGTCGGATAGGGTACTGGGCTGGTTTTGTTTCCAAGGCTTTCATGTGTCCCAATTGAACGGCTGGATTCGGTTTCACTTTTCGGACATACAGGATTGCGTCTTGGATGACAATCTTATAGTCAGCTGCATGCCCCTCTACGTTAGTGGTCATCAAGGCAAAGGTCGGAGGCGCCCGTATCAGTCGGATTTTGATGGGGATCTTGTTCAATAGGTACCGGTCTTGCATGAACATGTCTGCGTGCAGTCGACCCATGAGATCCACCGAGGCAATGTTCGCAGTGAAAGCCTTCCGTTTGTTATATCCCACATTGCCCACCGTGTCCATGTGCTCGCGTGTGTCCTGGTAGAATAAAGCGACTGTCAGCCGAGATTTTTTAGCCTCTCGGCCATACGACAACAGTGTCTCGATGTAGGCTCGATAGGGGTACGTGTTGGTCGAGTCACTGATGAGTTTATCGCTGAGAAAAATATCCACCTGTTGAAACATCGAGTGCAGCCAGAGATTCGTCGGGCCCACCGTTGCAGCTTGGATGATTCTGGTGCCTTCCCCATTGACCACCTTGGCTTTCACATACAAGTATGTATGGGCTAACTCCACATAGGCCGTATCCGCATTACTGATGGTGAACTCGATGGTCCCTGTTTCGTTGATGCTGGAGAGAGGGAGATGCTCCAGCCATAATCCTTGTTCGGCACTGGTCTGTGTGGGCGGCACGGTCCACAAATCAAATTCACTGTTGGTGGAGGGGCAGGACTCAAGGACACGTTTTAAGAAAAGATATCCTGGGTCTTCGATGTGCGTCGTCGCTGGGTCGGTCGTCGTCTGGTGCGTGGTCTCGGTGGGGCAGCTCTTTTATTCCCTACGGTGCGTTGTGCTTTGGCCACCAAGACGCCTCCCGCTTCTTTAGCCCGCCGTTTCAAGGCTTCTTTGGGTGCCGTACCCCCCAAGACATCACCGGCCACTTGCAGTCCACTGCGTACCGCTTGTTTGCCGATTGCTTTCACCCCACGCGTCACCAAGAGCAGGAACGTTTTGACGATGCTGCCGAGTATGTTCCCCAGTCCATGTCCTCGTTGCATGCGTGCACCGCTAAAGACCGGAAAGCCACCCGCGGCCTGTTGGGCATAATAGTCCATATAGCTGCGTGCATCGCACTCGTAAGGCACCTTCATTATACAAAGTGGGGAGCACGTGCTTGTCGAAAATGAAGTGTCAGCACCACTTTCTCGCGTTCGAATGCCACCGGTCGTCCCGTGTCATCTCTTATATCCACCGTGATCGTGTTGATGTCGGTTTGTCGTACAGGCAGGTAGAGCATGTGGGTGAAACTGTGGGTGACTTGATCTCCATACGTCTTTTTAATGGGGACCACCCGTAACAGAGGTGTGTTGATATCGCCCACGATGTGGTTGTCCACCACGTCCGAGTAGACGTAGAGTCCGTACATACCCGACTTCATATCCATCGGGATCTCGCCATGGTGGGCGGTGGGACCAGCGAGCGTCTGTAGATCGAAACCCAGCATTTGTTGTAGGATAGGACTCAGTACGACACTCGCGTTGGCGGTGACGATAAGCTGTGCCTTGTCGTTGTGTGCGTTGTAATCGAAGTCCACGTGATTCTTGAAGGGAAAGGATTTGATGGATTTTGAGGTATTCGTGACCTCCCGTAGAGCCTTATAATGCAACAGTCTTGACAGCCCACCCATGAACTCCTTGTGGGTATCGTATTGGCCTTCGGGGAGGGTAAGTCGGGTGTTTTCACCTCGTACCGTATCCACGAGGCCACATTCCCAGCGCCCAGGTAAATGCAACGGTTGCGGTAACTGGGTGACGTACTTGGCCACGGTGTTGTCAGGAAACACATCCAGCGAACTGTTACTGGGTAGGGTGAGATAAAACATGGCGACTGAGCTGTCCTGCTGCTGCTGTTGGTTTAAATAGGTGTTCCATGCGGTTGTGTCCGGCGTCGTGTTCGTCGCGGTGACTTGCTACGTGTCACGACTCTGGAGATGTGGGGTGTCCTGATCGAGGGTGGTTTTTTAAAGGTCTGAAAAGGTGCCCGTTGTGGTGGTGGAGTTTTGGGGGGTGACTCCTGTTCCCATTCGGCTTCCCAATAAGTTAGTGGGCCACTCGGCGATTGCTGGGTTCGCTGCATAAAGGCCCAGCCGTGGGGGTTCCCCACCAATTCCTGTGGTACATGCATGTCTTTCAAGCCTTGAGTGAAGACCTCCCATCCTCGAGGATCCGTGTGCAACCTACGTTGACGCATCAAATCATTCACTAAATCCGTCATACCAGGAGTTCGCCTTAATCATTCCAAGTCATGTTAGGATTCTGTTTCATCCGTTGTAATACCAGGCCAGCTTGTTTCTTGAACGATGCAGATACACTCTTCAGGACTTCGTCTTCCACCCACTGTGGGGCAGCGAACAACAGAGCCATTGGCCCGTCAGAGTTATCGTTCTTGCGTCCAGAGTGTATAGATATTGCAAAAACGGACCTGCACGGATGGTTTTACCGTTTGCGAGCAATTGTACCATGCTATATTATATAAAACTCACGGATCGACGTATGTATCAAATGCATGCACACCACGGAAGACAACATGTTGAGATTTGCTGGTCCCCGATGACGTCATCGCTCTACATCGGGGCACGGAGAATCCCCGTGGAGAATCCCCTGTTCTATTTATAGATCATTACCTCAGTTCTATTTATAGATCACCCGAATTGAGGAGTATAACAGTACAGCCTTCATGGTAATACTGCGTACTATGAAGAAGATTCAAGGTAGTCAGGCGTTTTGTTTTTCGTGGCTATACGGATCGATCATAACATCGTGTATTTATCCATATCACGGGTCACCAGCGCACTATATCATACTCCCGCGCAGTCGGATTGACTAGCCACCGGCTACTGCTTACATGTTGTTCGACCTTAAATAAAGCTACAATTTTCCGTCCGCGGAGGCTTCTTCCCCGAAGTAACCGCATCACCGCCAGACATGACCGCCTCTCCGCGGCAGAATACGTCCCCTGAGTCATTTTCGGTCACGTGACCAGAAGTGCACGCAATGACCTTTGCCGGGACTAGAGCGGACTTGACCTCTACGAAAGTAGGTAAATAGCTGTCCAGCGGTCTTTTCTCTACTACTTGGGTAACTGAATAGAGTGAATTCTTAATCAAAATAAATGTATAACTGTTGACAATCAGCGTCAAATAGAGCAGATGCATTTATCGCGATGGGCCTATTAGGAGCTCTGAAATTACTTTGCCAAACAGATCGCATGAGTTAAATGTCACAGCAATTAAATGGCATTTATGTTTCACAACTTCTGGACTGGAGTTCCGTGAATACATGAGTGGCACAGAATTGTGTCAGTTGAATGTTAATATTTGGAAGAAAGACGTAGGTTCAAGTCAGCACGAACCCGACCCCGTGTCATATTCATCGTACAGGATGTGGTGAGTTGATCCATAATGTTTACATTTTGTAACGTTCTTACAGTGTAGATAATAATCGTGATAGTATCAGATTGAACAGGTGTGAGCGTGCGGGGATTATTTCTTAACACGGAAATTTACCGAATCATAAGAATTAGGTGTGATGGATTTATAATCTCTGTCCAAGCTCCAATACAAACTAGAATCTTTTATGGACATTTTTCGATGAAGCATGTCTATATTGCATCGAATATCTCGCGAATCCATAGAAGATCATTGCTAACCCGTACAGAATCATAATAATTAGGTGTGATAGATATATAAAGTGTGCCCAAGCTTAAATACAAAATAGAATCTATAATGGGTATTTCCCGATATCGCATGGCTATATTGCAGGGAATATCTCGCGTATCCATAAAAGATCCCGTCTCGTCCGAAAATGAGATAGATCAACGGAATAGGTTGTCCAATCAATAGGCATATGATTTGACACTATGTCTTCGCAGGGCTCCAGGGCTGACCGTCCAGAAGGCAATGAGTCTAGCAGCAGGGTGCCTTGGACAGTTTTACAGTGGTTCCATTTACGCATTTCCATTGTATATGAACAGCCTCAAATTGAAGTATGGTTACAATCAGCATGAAAGTGAGTATATGGCGTATACATATCTCGCCTGGTAGCAATTGCTATATCATCATTTGCTTAATCATCGCCACGGAATATGATTGCATAAACTAATAATTGTCAAACAGGTCTATACCATCAAACGCCTCCATTCAAAGTCTATCAAATTTTGTGATAAATATCGTACACTGACGGTAAAATATTTTCGTAGTGTTGTAGAGGTACCTATTCACTTGGAGGTGTTAATCCATGGTGTTCCGAAACGGGCCGTTTGCCGGAAGATTGCACGACCTCCGATAAGAACCGCCGGGAACTGAGTTAGCCCGAAATTAGGAGTCCGAGCGAGGAGCACGATCACTATCTTCAGACAAGGGTGATGAGATAACACACGTTTTAATTCGGGCGGTTGGAGGGATTTGATCGGGGGATAATTTAGCTCTACATTAATTTAAGTGTTGATAAGCCGGGCACACTACTTCAACATCTGTAGCCAGAAGCTAAAAAAAAAAAAAATTCTGCTGAGAACCTATTTAGACCTGTGAAATTGTGAAACTATGTTAGGCAAAGACACGGTGTGAAGGTCGGCCATTTTTGTTCCCTCCTTGTGTTATTGCGTCCCCCATTCCCTCGTTTTTTGGTCGGCTTTCCTTCAGGTTTTTCTATGTTACCGTGAGCCAGTCATCCTGATATGTGAACCATTCTATAACCTTTCACGATCGGCGGGCTTATAATTGAACACGGCACTCTCGGTGTATTCCAATATGAAGCAAATTCAGCATTGCCGTATGTCTGGTTTTATTAAAAACACACAGGTTTGTGTGATACAGGGGTTAGACGTTTTCCCCTGTTTCGATGGGAAACTAGACGTGTGTATAATTTTGGCTGTGCTATCAAATGTTTTCGTGGTATATGGCCGGCTGAACTTGTCAACATTTCTTTGAAATAGCGTATCTTAGTTATCATATAACCAAAAGGTGTACCAACATTTTGGTTATAGCTAGTGCCATGCTGACAAAGTTTAGAAGAAAAAAACCCTTCACAACGCCCTAATAAAGCTAAACTCATATCTTACCGCTACACGAAAACCTTGATTTGATAGTATTTAGCATCACTCGAGAATGTAAGTGAATATAATTATTATATTTGCAAAGGATTAAAGAGACCTGTATCTCCCTAGTATAATCCGTGGCGTGTCCTACTCCTCCTCCACTTTACTCACTGCACAGCGACTCCTCCTCCTCCTTCTCCACTTTACTCACTGCACAGCGGGTCGCATAGGTGTGGCGCGGGATAGGCTGGAGCGAGAGACCTGGGGTTTTCGCTACCTGAGATTCCATGGGCCAGGCTTTCACCCTACAGTAGAATGGGTCGACTGCGCATGCGCGATGAGTAATAGTATAGAAAGGGCACGCGATCTCCCTATCCCTATAGGTGTGGCGCGGGTAGGGTGGGTCGAGATACCTGGGGTTTTCGCTACCTGAGATTCCATGGGCCAGACTTGCACCCTACAGTAGAATGGGTCGACTGCGCATGCGCGATGAGTAGTGCGCGATGAGTAGCATAGAAAGGGCACACGATCTTGTTACGTAATTTTCATCTCAAATTCCAAGAATTCTGCCAGTCTGGTAAACAGGAAAAAGGGTGAAAGCAACACAGCCTTTTAACATATTACGGTATTTAATTTCCCGCATAACACTGCCATTTGCAGGACAAATTACATCAACAACAATCAACATATTCACAATTATTTCATGATTAGAAATTAGGAATTTAAACTACTGTGGCGCCACTAATTATTTCATAATTACAGTCATACTTATCGTGCACAGTTGGGGCCCAGCATCGTGGTTAACATCTCACACCGAATTTCCATTCCGCCCGAAACGCGTCACGCGAACCGGTTTTAACAGCAGGGACAGAGGTCACCATTGTCAATGTCAATCACAACACATGTACGCCGCACATGTACATGCTTTGCTGAATACCACGCACAGTGTAACACAGAACTTCCATAAAGCCGGAGCTCTCCAAAGTGAATTACCACTCAGTTACAGAGGAACATAGACATTCACAGACGAAGCACAAGACATTGTCACTTGTCTCTGGCCAGAGACGTATTTACAAACACAACTGTTACATCTGGCTGCCGGCAGAAACTCAACTTTCGTCCACCGTTTCACCACTGTCCAGCCGCCTTGCGCAATAATCTGATTAAGGGGTCAACCCCAATTTACGGATCAGCCTATGGGGACATCTCAAAGTTACAACTACGTAACACACCCCCTCTTGAAGAAAGAAAGTTCGCTATTGGGGAACTTTCGTTTATTAACAGATTTGATTTTCAAATGTTGGCTAATTAGCCCTGGACAAAGCATCCGCAATCACTTTCTCCGTGCCGCGAACATGGCGAATGTCAAGGTTATACTCTCGTAGAGACAAACTCCACCTCAGAAGCTTTTGATTCTTGTTCTTCATTTTCTGGAGAAAAACAAGAGGATTGTGATCCGTATACACCACGATTGTGTACAGAGTGGTATTGAGATATACATCAAAATGTTGCAGGGTAAGCAGCAAAGCAAGAGATTCCTTTTCCACTGTGGAATAATTCCTCTGATGTTTATCAAACTTTATAGAAAAGTAACACACAGGATGGTCTATTCCATGGTCATCCTCTTGTAGCACCACGGCACCCGCACCTACATCACTCGCGTCCACCGCGAGTTTAAACTGTTGGAAAAAGTCTGGAGCCGCGAGCACGGGGTCATTTAACAAGATGGCCTTCAGCTTCTCGAATGCCTGTCGGCACTCGCTAGTCCAGGTATACAAGACTTTCTTTCTCAGCAAATCGGTCAGAGGAGAGGCAATGGCTGAAAAGTTCCGGCAAAACTTTCTATAATAGCCGGCCATTCCCAGAAACCGCATCAGTTCTTTCTTGTTACTGGGAATTGGAAATTTCACAATAGCCTCTACCTTAGCTAAGACCGGCTTCACCTGTCCCTGACCTACTACATGTCCTAAGAACACTACACGAGCCTTGCCGAACTCACACTTTGCAAGATTCACAGTTAATTTGGCCTTAGATAACCTATCCAGAAATGCACGTATTCTGAGCATGTGCTGCTTCCATGTTTCACTATGAATAACAATATCATCAATATAGGCTTCACAACCTTCTAGGTCTGCTATTACGCCATTTACCAGGCGCTGGAACGTGGCGGGCGAGTTTTTCATACCAAAAGGCATGACTTTGTATTGATACAGAGAATCTGGGGTTACAAATGCGGAGATCTCCTTAGCCCTATCAGTGAGTGGAACCTGCCAATAACCCTTTAAAAGGTCAAATTTGGTGACATATTTTGCAGAACCAATTTTGTCGATACAGTCATCAATCCTAGGTATAGGATAAGAATCAGACCGTGAAACACTATTGACACGGCGATAATCTGTGCAGAAACGCCAGCTTGAATCTGGCTTTGGAACTAACAAACATGGAGAACTCCACTCACTGTGGATAGGTTCTATGATGTCATTTTGTAAAATGTAACTCACTTCTTCGCGAAGCTGTTTCAACTTCACAGGGTTCATGCGATACGCATGTTGTTTTATTGGAGCAGCTTCGCACACCTCTACGTCATGGTACACTAAGTCAGTTCTACTAGGTACATCCGGAAACAAATGAGCATATTCATGAATTAGACTAGACAATTCCTCTTGCTCTACTGGTAACAAATGATCTAATTTCTTGTCTAAGTGAAATAATACATCAGAGTTTTGCAACTTTGGGGTACATTCAAGTTTATCATCCAACAAACCATCAGAACTTCCCACACTCACACTATCCTCCTGAGTTTCACTCTGCACAGTTGCCAAACTACATACAGATTTTCCGAACTCTACTCTCTCGTGATATTCTTTCATCATGTTTACATGACACAACTGTTTCTGTTTCCGACGACCAGGAGTTTCAACAATGTAATCAACTTCCCCAACCTTACTTTGAACAATGTAAGAGCCCAAAAAACGAGCTGATAATGGACGTCCAGGAATGGGAAGCAGAACCAACATCTTATCGCCTGCCTTAAAGCACCGGGGTTTAGCCCCCTTATCATAAGAAGCCTTCATTTTGCCTTGTGTAACTTTCAAATGCTTCCTAGCTACCTCACAAGCTTTAACCAATCTTCCTCTAAACGTAGATACATACTCTAAGAGGTTAACTTCCACTTCCTCAGACAACCACTTTTCCATCAAAAGTTTCAATGGCCCACGCACAGTGTGGCCAAATACCAACTCGAAAGGACTAAATCCCAAAGACTCCTGCACAGACTCCCTCGCCGCAAAGAGCAACATGTGAACACCTTCATCCCAGTCCTTTTCACAGTCAAAGCAATAAGTCTTAATCATGTTTTTTAATGTTTGATGAAACCTCTCTAGAGCCCCCTGAGACTGTGGGTGGTATGCACTTGAGTTATATTGCTTAATCCCTAACTGGAACATCACTTGCTGAAAAATTCCAGACAAGACGTTTGATCCTTGATCAGACTGGATGGACTTCGGTAGACCAACAAAGGTAAAAACTTCACTAGTGCTTTAACAATGATAGGGGCAGTTATCCTCCTCAACGGAATAGCCTCTGGGAACCGTGTCGAAGTACACATAATCGTGAGCAGGTATTGATTACCCGACCTCGTTTTTGGCAAAGGGCCTACACAATCGACAATAACCCTACTAAATGGTTCATGAAAAGCTGGTATAGGCTGTAAAGGGGCCACAGGGATCTTTTGATTTGGTTTACCAACTACCTGACATGTATGACAGGTTTTGCAATATTTCTCCACATCAGGCCTCAAATGTGACCAATAAAAATGTTGCAATATCTTTTTATAGGTCTTATTCACTCCTAAGTGACCAGCAAGAGGAGTCTCGTGTGCCAAACTCAAAATTTCTTGCCTATATACCTTAGGCACAACTATCTGGTACACAACCTGCCAGACTTCATCAGCAGGAGCATCTCTAGGTCTCCATTTCCTCATCAAAACTCCACCCCTCAACAAGTAACACTCTGGCACTTTAGCTGCCTCTTCCTCGCTAGGAGCCTTTTCAAACAACAAGGAGAGCTCTAAATCACTCCCCTGTTCAACAACTAGACTTTTCCTGGTGATAGCAGAATCACATGACACTTCAACTTGAGCAACAGGCTCACCAAGAGAATGGCTCTTGTTCAGCTCATTCTCATCTAAATGTGCCAAAAAGGTGTTTTCCACATCCACATGTAAATTGGAATCTTCCTGAATTTTCGAATCACTCTCCCCAGTTGCCTTACTAACCATAGACCGTGTTACGGCACAAACAGGGAATATTTCAGGAAGTTCCTCCTCCAACTTACAATTACCTTCTCCACTAACACAAGGCTCAGTTATCATACGTGGATCAGCTAACACTCTACTACCAGCTAAGTCATTTCCCAAAAGTAAGGTTATACCTTCAATGGGCAGGGTAGGTCTAACACCAACAGTAACAGGACCCACTACAAAATCAGACTCCAAATGCACAACATGCAGTGGTACACTAATAAATCCTAACTCTACCCCTTGTATCAACACACTTTCACCTGCCGAGGACTGCGAGGACAATGGAAGAACCCCTTCCAGCAACAAGGTCTGTGAGGCACCTGTATCTCTTAATATTTTCACAGGTTTTAAGGTACCTTCACCACCTAAGGACACAAAACCTTCTGAAATGAATGGTTTGTACTCATCCATAATGTTATCTGTCTTTGCTCTTATAGGTTCACTACCCAACAATTTATCACCAACCTGCGATGGCAATTTGACAGTGGCAAGGGCGTTATTTGAAAACTTACTCTTTTCTTTTCTCTGAAGAGACCAACAAAGAGACATAGGATGTCCTCTCTTTTTACAGTAGCTGCACACAACATTACTACTTCCAGACTTCCTTCTGAAGTCAGATGAAAAATCAGACTTAGTTTTAGCTAAATCATTTTTCTCATGCACACCCTTAAACTTGTCACTAACTGCATCACTATGCACAAAATTTCGGCTTTGAGCAGGCTTTCCTTGACTCTCTTTGGTAAACACACCTCTACCAAAGGAAATCTTATGAATCAGAGCATAATCATCAGCCATAATTGCTGCATTTCCTAAATTCTCTACTTTCTGCTCATCCAAGTGAGTTTTTACATGACTATTAATACACCCCTTAAACTCTCCTAACAGAATTAACTGCTTAAGTTTTCCAAAATCTTCACCTACTTCCTTAGATGTACACCACCTATCAAACAAATTCTCTTTTTCTCTAGCAAACTCAACATGAGTTTGATCTTTCTGCTTTGATGAGTTTCGAAACTTTGCCTATATGCTTCTGGTACCAATTCATAAGCCTGTAAAATATGTTGTTTCACAGTGGCATATACTGCACTTTCTGCTACCGGCAAAGCTGAATATATTTCTTGTGCTTTTCCCTTAAGCACACTCTGAAGCAATAGAGTCCAAACATCCTCAGGCCACTTTAAACTTCCAGCAACTTTCTCAAAGTGCATGAAATATTTATCAACCTCACTCTCCTGAAATGGAGGTACTAAACGAACATGCTTACTTGCATCAAATGCAACACTGATTTGAGGTCTAACACCCTGAGCTTGCTGTACTTCCAACTCTTTCATTCTAACCTGTGTTTCTAGTTCTTTTTCTCTAATCTTAAATTCCAACTCCTTTTGTACCTCAAACTCCCTTATTTCCTTTTGATAATCCAACTCTAACTTCCTTATTTCCAATGCACTTGCACCAGTAGTCTTGTATTCCACTGAACTCAAAGCTGAAGCTGGCAAAATCTCATTTTGAACTAAAAATTCCAAAACTGATTTCTTTATTTCATACTTTTTCATTCCTGGCTTCACACTAATAATTTTGAAATATTTAGCCACTCCAAAAGCTCAGATTTTCTCAAGCTGTTGATATCCTCTAGAGTGGGATTCTTAGCCAACTTTCTTACCTCAAAACCCATGTTTGGTTGCACCCGTAAATCCACAATAAATATGCTGGCTATAAACTTTCACACGAAATAATCCAAAAATAGGCTAGAAATATTCTGGAAAGAATCCGGGCAAGCTCGCCAGTTTCCTGTTACGTAATTTTGATCTCTAATTCCAAGAATTCTGCCAGTCTGGTAAACAGGAAAAAGGGTGAAACCAACACAGCCTTTTAACATATTACGGTATTTAATTTCCCGCATAACACTGCCATTTACAGGACAAATTACATCAACAACAATCAACATATTCACAATTATTTCATGATTAGAAAATTAGGAATTTAAACTACTGTGGCGCCATTAATTATTTCATAATTACAGTCATACTTATCGTGCACAGTTGGGGCCCAGCATCGTGGTTAACATCTCACACCGAATTTCCATTCCGCCCGAAACGCGTCACGCGAACCGGTTTTAACAGCAGGGACAGAGGTCACCATTGTCAATCACAACACATGTACGCCGTACATGTGCATGCTTTGCTGAATACCACGCACAGTGTAACACAGAACTTCCATAAAGCCGGAGCTCTCCAAAGTGAATTACCACTCAGTTACAGAGGAACATAGACATTCACAGACGAAGCACAAGACATTGTCACTTGTCTCTGGCCAGAGACGTATTTACAAACACAACTGTTACATCTGGCTGCCGGCAGAAACTCAACTTTCGTCCACCGTTTCACCACTATCCAGCCGCCTTGCGCAATAATCTGATTAAGGGGTCAACCCCAATTTACGGATCAACCTACGGGGACATCTCAAAGTTACAACTACGTAACAATCTCTCTATTCCTATAAACTAACCCATGGGGGTGAATGAACCCATGGGGGTGAATGAGCCATGGGGTGAAATCCGTGGCGTACGAGGGTCGGCTCATGTGGGTTTCACTTCTTAAGGGTCGGCTCATGTGGGGTTCACTTCTTAGTCCGTGGCGTATGAGGGTCGGTTCAGATCCCCTGGGGTGGGGACATGCCCCTGAGGGCAGTGGGTGGGTTCAATGAAAGCTCGTACGCATAATTCACAGAAAGCCACTCCGATTAACGCTGCTATCTGCTAATAAAGCTTCACCGGATAATTTAGCGCAATATGATGCTCATCCTATCTCTCTGTATATATCTGAAAATGTCATTTGACAAACATATGCAGAATTACTGTCTTGGCGGGAATGTTACCGTACGACGTCGGCCATTACATGTTGGCTTATTTCTGGTTATTCTTGCATTTACCATGTTTACTCCATGTTGAGGGATTAATCCATCAGCGCTCGCGATGGCCATCCATTATCATCAGATGAGTTAGTTATTTGAGCTGATCTGTCACCCCAGCTCCCTTGCTAGTTTATCCATAATTACGCTTAAACAGGTGATAGGGGCCGTGCAGTTACTTCATAGTCTCCACATGAAAATCTGCAGTAAAAGCTGCAGCTGAGTTTCCCCAGCTATGTCTTAGAATAACCCGTATTCTAGTATTTCTAACACATACAGCATGACCCGTGTAAATCTCCCTAGTATAATTCGTGGCGTGTCCGACTCCTACTCCTCCTCCTCCGCTTTACTCACTGCACAGCGGGTCGCATAGGTGTGGCGCGGGATAGGATGGGGCGAGAGACCTGGGGTTTTCGCTACCTGAGATTCCATGGGCCAGACTTGCACCCTACAGTAGAATGGGTCGACTGCGCATGCGCGATGAGTAGTACGCCATGAGTAGTATAGAAAGGGCACGCGATCTCCCTACCCCTATAAACTAACCCATGGGGGTGAATGAACCCATGCCGGTGAATGAGCCATTGGGGTGAATGAGCAGTCGTGTATTTAAAGATCAAGTACACACAGGGATGCAATGATGATATTGTATTCCCTACTTTAGTAAACGAACGTCGTTGCTTTATCATTTGCCATCGCTTGTAAACGTGCATCATTTCCCATATATTTCACTCATATGCCCAGCACATTTACTGTTATATTTAGCATATGTGGACATTAGATGGTGCAGCTTGGACAGGCCCTTATGATACAGCGTGAAGTATGTACTACACAGATAATCAAATAATTATATGATATTCCACTTGCTAATTGAAACCATTCCTTTGCGAACAAATATTTCGGTTATATTTCATAATTGGAGATATACACTTCACATGAAATTGAATATAACGATACTATTGAATACATATTATCTACTATATGGAGAGCTGACTCACTTTATCCATTAACAGTTGAACTATTGAGTATCGTCCTTACCCTGTCATCTGAGTTTGGAATGCCGGCGGCGGCCATCTTACAAAAGTGGGGACCCAGGGTCACATTTCTGATCGGAATGCTTCTTACTACATCTGGGTTTCTTGGGGCTTGGCTGCTTGGATTCGCCACACAAACAGACCATCAGCTGATTAAAGGGATCATGTTGATCGCATTCCTGTTTACAGGTGAGACTTCACCATCATGACATTTGGGGGCTACATGTATTCCAGGGCATCTTTCCTAATTACATGTATCATGACAATTATTCAATTATTCCAGAATAATAACTGCATGCCGGAAATATCGGTGGAAAATGCAAAACCTATTCCCCTTAATAAAATAGTGCTTCAAACAAGTAGTCTGACATATTTGTTCAATCTATAATGCGAAATAATTGCAGGAACCTTTGGTAAAAGTGAAACCGATGTCATAACTTATCAGATGCACATTTTCGTATCTCCGATGTTAAAGAGCGGAAACGTTTCCATCCTCGCTAAAACCAGGGGTATCGCTATCCTAGAAATAGCCCCTGGTACGCTTGGGCAATGTATCGTGTTCAACGTAAAGCAACATCCTGGATCATCTCAATCATATCACTTGTTTTCGGCGACCAAGGCGACCGTGACAAGAGATTCGAAAGCACCATAGCTTGTGGGATATAACCGGTGGCAGATAAACACGCACATTTTCAACAACCACGAACATTAATAAATATAAAGGAAACATAGATTAAAACAATATCTATTTGAAGAAAAACTAAACCCATTCATCAACCATCAAACAGTCAACAAGCCAGGCAAATGTAGGAACACTGAAACTTTAAAGGCGGTCCGCGATGTCAGTGTATCCGACCTCACCTTCTCACTGAGGGACTTGAATTGGGTGAAATAACGCACGGATTTCCATAAAATTTCACTGAGCTATCCATTAATACTTAATTGTTATGCATGCTTGGATTAAATAGTTTACATTCGATATCAGCGAATAGTTTAGCACAGAAAGTAAAACCCTAACGTATTTTACCATCAGCGCAGTTTTTTTATGTCACGTAACTGGAATGTGGGCGGAACGCGATCTGCTATGCAAGTTGGTCAAGGGTTCGCCTTTGACTCACAAATAGAAACCTTGACGTTGTGAAGATGAAATGATTCACGCCGAGGTCATACATTTCCGGCATTCTCGACAGATAGTCATGCCTTCGTGATAGTAGGAACACAACTCTCACGTGAGTGGGAGTCATGTCACTGATTTGACAGTGAGCATCCTTCTTACATCATCGCTCCATGGCGATAAAGCGAGGTCTTATCAGTGAGATTTTAGCAAAATTACCTGCGACTGTGCAATTATTTGAGGAGATTAGTGAACAATTTTTTGCAATCAGTTGATGAACCTTACTAAATATAACAATAATGGAGGATGTCACCCAAAAATCTATTCATCTTAACCCAGAAATTAAATTAATTATGAATTATTTTTGGCGTAACGTCAATCGAACGTTTGAACAAGGGAGACCAGTCATATTGCTTCGTGCAGAAATATTTCAAGTTTTTTGCATTCTTACACACATTTATCACTCGGTAGATGTCGTATGCGTCGTGTAGTTTAGTACTATTACCGAGAGACTAATCTGTGCAGCTTAGCGCCGTCATTTGATGGAAAGAGTTAATGATGACTAGCCGGAAAATCTTACGCACCTATTCACCCCCATTCTCGCTTCACCAGAGACATGCTACCACAATGCCTCTGGCTTATAATGGCAGCAAGCGTAGTATGTGATAAAAATTCATGAGCGAGAAGAGTCATGTGACCTATGTCCTATCACATGACAGCACATATGTCCCACCGAAGCGGACGTCAGGATATTACGGAGCCGTAAAAGGGACATGGAAATTATTTTTTTCAGCCCCTATTTTTTTTTAATTTTTTTTTTAAGTCGTTATAACGACTTATTTTTTATTTTTTTTTATTATGTCGTTATAACGACTTAATTGACCAATGAAATTGCAGCATTAAGTCGTTAGAACGACGTATTAAGTCGTTATAACGACTTAATTGACCAATGAAATTCCGTCTTACTTCTGCAGCTTTTATTTTGTTAACTGACAACTGCCCTCAAAACAGCGTTTAGATATGCAGTATGAAGTCTGATAATGCCATTGAAGTAATAAACTTTGGATAAATTGGAGAGATATGTAGGCTATAGAGGTGGGAAAAGTTGACGACGTCTGCCGACTAAAAGGCAACCCTATGACTCTATGCCCAAACCTGCCAATTCACATGGCTTCTCTGTGTTGGTCCGATAATATCGCCAAAATTGTTTTGCTCGCCACCCGCCATTACAGATAATTGAGGAGCTTGTAGCGTTGGCTCGGGCGGTATGGCGGCTCACTTCAAAGAATTAAAAATGGGTCAGACATGCTGATAATTGTATAGGTAGCCGTAGTCCACTCCTAAACATCTTCATTTTATCCAGCCAATTTCTACGCTCCCACTTCGAACCTGCCTTGATTTATCTGACCCTTTCAGTGTTCAAAATCCGAGGTGTAAATTTCACCTTCTAACGGCAGAAGAACCAATCAGAACGTACACATCGATTGCGAGTGAAGGTCAGTGAAGTCACGCAGAGTGACATCATCCTCTATTAGCGGCGTCTTTCCTCCTAATAAGGTGCCCACAATTTAGGTCAGCCAATCAATAACGCTCTTGTGCGACCCATTTCGAATTTCAAATGTTTTCGAGGTCAGTGACGTCTCGTGTCTATTTATAAGTTATTTGAACATTGAAGGGGTCCAGATAAATCAAGGCAGGTTCGAAGTGGGAACGTAGAAATTGGCTGGATAAAATGAAGAGGACTCCTAAGCAGCCAAGCGAAAAAATGTGAAATGCAGACGGATTTTACTAACACCTATTCAGGCACGGCGGAGCCAGGGGAGAGGGGTGGGATGGGTTGAGGGGCTAAACACTGGATTATAGTTTTGATGATTTTTCGCAGAGAATAACACATGTGATACAAGTGCCGTAATCCTACTATCATAATGCACCACAACACAGCGTTTGCATGCGTAAATTCGACACTTTCTGGGAGAGCCGTTCATAGATTGAACAAGACTGAACTTATGAGTTTTACATCCAGTTATGAAAAATGGAGAGATCCATGCAATCAAAAACATGAGAGTGGGAACTGAGCTCCGGATCGAGCAACGGTTTAATGTTCATTCAAAACAAACAGAAAATATACCGTCAAAATGCACCAAAACAAAATAAATCGAACATAATGTATGTAGATTAACTTTCACTTTTGTTTCGCATAAGCACGCATCGATATTGAAAAGTATCAGACCTTATGCCCCCATTTGACATTCTGGTAAAACACATACAAATCAGGACTAACACTTCACACGTGGAGCGCTCGTAGCCATAATGTTTGCATATTCAACATCGAAATATAGTACGCTCACAAACCACATAAATAGATGTCTGTTTAATATATCAATAGATACTCTGATTACATAATCCACATTCGTTTATTTTACATATAATTTCAAGATATTATTTCTACGTGAAATTCCAGGGTTCGCTGATCTCTCTCTCATTTTTTTTTACAGGTCTAATGGGGGGGGGAGGCGGGACCCCCTGACCCCCACCCCCCGTAGATCTGCCCTTGATAGTGCCTATCTAAACGCTGTTTCATTGGGGAGTTGTCAGCTAACAAAATAAAAGCGGCAGAAGTAAGACGGAATTTCATTGGTGGATTAAGTCGTTATAACGACTTAATAAGTCGTTCTAACGACTTAATGCTGCAATTTCATTGGTCAATTAAGTCGTTATAACGACATAATAACAAAAAATATAAAAAAAATAAGTCGTTATAACGACTTAAAAAAAAAAAAAAAATAGGGGCTGAAAAAAATAATTTCCATGTCCCTTTTACGGCTCCGTAGGATATATATGCTCGTTCTGTCCTGTGAAGTTCAACACGTTCCATGGTATAATGGTTAGCTCTGAATCCAGCGATCCGAGTTCAAATCTTGATCCATAAGCCTATTTCAGAAAATAATTAAATATCGTAAGCGAACATCTTTCTTTCTCAAGATGGAAGCTATAGCTAATTTCTGGTGACCCGGTAAACTGAACATTGAACCTGTCACAGATAGTCCGCATCGGGTTTTCCTCCATTTTTCGTGGAAACTGCGCGGTTACAAGCAGTTCGAGTAAAAAAGGTTACGGTATTATTACTAGATAATACAGCCGCTCTGATTGACCACCTAAGAACAGCCGGCACATACTTGAACTGGGCCCTTTATATGCCACAGCGTTTGCCGGAGTATGGCGTAGGGTTTTGCTGTGGCCTCAGCGACAATGACTCACCCCCACTTCCTCTGAAGCCTCTGCTCGCAGAAGGGAGTTATAATATAACCCAGGACAACGTACACCATCAGGAGAAACAACGAAGTTATGTCGGTATTCTCTGAACTCAACTATAATATTGATATTGGAAAGGTTCCCGAGAAACGGTTGTCTACAGTGTACAATGTGCAACATTCAGGCGTCGTCAAAAGTGGTTAGGCATTTACTCGAGAAAACATCGTCTCGCTGTCCCGTTCATGAATTATACACCATTGTGCCCATACCGAGAAAATACCCTTCATGTGTATACCTTCAGCCAAAATTAAATTTCCATTTAATGTCACAAAGATGCAGTGATACTGAATAGAAGTGAGTTGTTTTGGTTAAAGGTTAAGATAAATAATTCATGCCATTCTATATAAGTACAAATGCGATAAAAATGCACAGAAAATACCGAAAACACGACTTTCTTAGAATACCTCGTGGTCGTCATTTTAATTTCCCCATGATCTTTTGCACCTAGGATTATGTAAATGGTCTCAAAGGTACGCCAATAAGATTTACGCCAATAAGATTTGCGGAAAAGTCAGAAAGTTTCAGCTCTCTTCGTTTAGGAGCTGTGGTGAAAAGATTGGTAGGTGGGCCAACCCTCACCCCCGATCAAGGCCAGATAGGCTAAAGACAAAATTATAGATTCAATCCATTGCCTGATACTATCGGCATCTCCCTGATAAGTGCATGGGTCTATAATGCAAAAGTAGCATAACAAATGTTTAATTTACTGCTCGATATTCCAGCACTTTCTGTTTGCTGTATTGCCCTAATATCATAATGTGTTATATTAAGGGAATTATGTATAGTTAGTAATACTAGCATTAATATATTGCGTTCCTTGGTTTTATACTTTTGCCTTTCATCCGGGCATTTTAGCTTCTACTAATTGTATATGTTGGCATTTCATTTATAAATCTGATAATGAACGGAAAATACTAGTTAATATGTTCCAATCTTTCCAGGAAATGGATCGTGTTTCACCAACCTCGTCTCATTGGCTGTAAATTGTCAAAACTTTTCCGAGCAGCACCACGGGAAGGTCATCGCCCTTCTTCAAACTTTCTATGGCATGAGTCCACCGATCGCCATGCTCATCTACACCAAATATTTCGTTCACGGAGAATTTGAACAATATCAAAACCATGATGTCTCGGGTTACATGGGATTTAACGCTCTCCTGGCCATTATTATTAACGCCTTGTGTTTGCTGCTTAGCAAAGTGGTTCAGGAAGAGGAAGGAGAAGGAACACCTCTAAACCAGGATCCGAAAATAAAAAATAGTATCAAAGATAAATCAGATGAAAGCGTCAAAGAAAGCGATGAGGAGATGTTATATGGAAAGAAAACAGACGAAGCTGGCTGCGTTACGTCTTGTTTCAAGCGAGTCTTGCTAATGATCAAGAATCAGTTTTCGGAGTTAATGACACTTGACGCTCTTCTGTTGCTCTTATCGTTTGGTATAGGATCTGGAATAGCTATAGCAGTGGAACTGAACCTCTCAATATTCGCTCAAACGTTACATTTCGATGCCGAATTCTCTCTCATATATACAATTTACAACTGTTTACTGCTTGGCTTCCGCCTCATTGTCGGAGTTGTGTCTGATGCCGCGCATGCTCATGTACATAGATTGGTGTATTTTCTGATCGCCGCTGTACTAACCGTGATCTCGTGCTCTCTGTGCTACTTTATCGGAAGTACTTTTCCGCTGTTTATCATGTTTGTCTCCACAACTGGGATTTTGAATGGGGCTTGTTTTCCCGTGGTTACCGCCGTCATGCTGTCGCGCTTCGGAAAAGCTCGTTTCGCCCACGTTTGGAGCATCTTCTCTTTCGCTTATGTGGTTATTATTACACTATGGGAGCAATTGTTTGCTGCGTTTTATCAATTATCTATATCGGATAGAACTTCAATAACGTGTTACGGAGACTCGTGTCTTGAACAGTCGTATCTCTTATCTGGGGTGCTTTATACGGCTGTATGTCTCATGCTAGTTATTCTGTTGTATCGACGCGTATAGCGATAACTGTGCATGTTCGTCAGAGTTCAGCCTCCATATTTTACCAAGCTCTTCAAGCTCGGGTATACTCAGGAACGAAAAAAATAACGCAACGGCTTGAAATGTTTCTCGTTGTTGTTTCTGTTAATCAAAAAATATTTCGATAAGAATATAATTATTATCCACAAAATCATTTTTAAAAAACACATTTTATGTATCAATTAAGCCCGGCCCACACACACAGTCGATTCCAACCTCATAACAGGGGTCCAATACACCCCTGACCGCATTCGAATGCACCAGCACAGTTCCAAAGAATAAGACAGCTATTCGGTGTGATCTCTGGAGCTGATTGAAACAGTCTACTGGCGAAGCTGACGTTGCGATTGGTCAATTCTCGATTTGAAAAGTGGGACCTTCCAAGCAGTACAGTGATGTAGGGGAGAGACTACTGAGTGACAAACCGCAGGTTTATTGTTTTATTTGCTAACTAGCCTGAAAGGTTGTTATAACACCGTTAGGCATATATAGAAGAATTAATTGGAACACGGCGCTTTGGTTTGCGATTTAGCGACAGAGGTTCAGCAGTGGACATATGATCGCCTGACAAGCTGTCACCCCTACACAGTTAGTAATAGGATATGTTGTATCACACACCACGGCAGTTCCATACGCATGGACAATGTTCATGCGAAACACAAACAAAAATCAATAACAAAAATTCGCTAGCAGTGAAATCATGCAGTGTGGATTATTAATGAACAGATATTTGGAGATATTTTGTTAATGAATAATGAGGTTATTACCATGATAGAAAAAGGTTTGTATTGGACGAGTAATCTCTACGATGAGAGCGTGTTAACGATAATTTCAATTGCGGGCAGTGCTTATAGCCTAGACGATAGTCGTTCAGCTGACATGCGCGCTTCGGAGTTTGAGTCGACTGTAGATGTTCCATCTCTCACGCCCGCGCGGAGTGCGAAAATGACAATATAGGTTTGCGTGTTTTTCAGCATTTGTTTGAAATATCTCGAAGACAAACGCACCCGGATGTTTACAAATCCAGTCTACTAGCTGTCATGCCTAAATGCGTGCTGCGCTCTACGAGCGTTTCCCGTGAAATAAGCACAAACATTTATTTCCGTAAACGATAATGTGTACTATTGCATGTTAACGCATCCATACCCAGCTGGTAATGGATCTTCACGTTTGGAGCCGCGTTCATGAAATGAATATGTTTAAATTGGTGCTTAACCCTACCAGGACTGGGAGAGAGGGCATTCCGCGAGAGAAAACTGGACCAAAACTATTTTATTTAACATCAGATTAATATTTACTAATTTACCATGCCGTCTTTGCGACGAAAATTACAGAAATAAGGCTTTTTTCAAATGACGTCACTGTGATGTCATCAAAGTAGGAGGCGGAGCAAAATGTCCCCCAGGCCTGGGCAGATCCGGGCCAGATAGGGTTAATTGCATATTACGGTACCCTTTTATTATACATTGTCCGAATATTAAATTGTGGTAGAGATTGTTTGGATAAAGAATGCTGGCTAGGGATAAAGATTTTATGTAGAGAACACCATGATGATTTGCTGCCATCATTGAAAACCTCATCGCATTATCTAATCTTGATGGCGGCTTTCAATATAAGAATGGGCATCCAAGCACCGGCCAAAAGATTTCTTCGTTGAGATATAGCTAGAAGAAATGAGTGGATGCCACGGTAATGTTGAATTGTGGTTGTCGTTTTGTGCGTTAAGAGTAGCCTCCCCTGGACCGTACAATTGTATTTATTTAAGTACCGGTACATCATAGACTGTAGTACTCTCTGATAAATCCAGATATTAACAGACAGTGATAGTGTACTGTTCCAGCTGTCTCCCCTTCAGTGATTGATCATTCGACCCCGCCATTTTAAACTAAGACGAGCATTCTCATTGGATCACTATTTATAGGAGCCACCCCAATCTTCATACACAACCACGTGACTGTCTCAGTTGACCGATGACATAGCGCGGCCTCGTTTTCAATTTCAAAATCTGGCGTAAAACTGGGAAAATGTTGTTGTTGTTGCATCAGCCAGACATTGGCCCTCCGTAGAAGGGTTCAATA